>JAEPRB010000228.1:0-63767 GCA_016758965.1 Circinella minor
ATAAAGCTCATATATCATAACATCAAGTGTCAATGGGTAGGATAGTAAGGCGTGACCGAAGACAGCGGAGTCAAATTATGGGGGGATGGCACGACCGCAGGATGGCACGACTTTTGGTTGCTCTCCAGCCAATGGCAATAGCCAATTTTTTCAATTCCGCACATTAACGACTGGCTGTGATTGCACGAAAAACCTTGAGGCACCGACTAAGAGCCAAATTTTTGTTTCATTGTAAAATAAGGAAGAGCAATAAAGAGAGAAGTTAGGATATGCGTGTTCCGTTTTCCGCATTCGTCTATTGTTTCCATTTTATCTTCCGACATATTATTCTTTACTCTGCATCTCCTCCAAAATTTCTTTTTTTCTCTACCACTACTCTCTTGGTCCCCTGCAAAAAATTCATATAACAAACTTGTTTGCTAGCAAAAAGAAAAAAAAAAACGATTTTGTTTCCATGGTACTAAAACTTAAATCTTGTTATTTGCCATGTTTCAACAGATGGGAGATGGAATTATAAAAAGTGGTAAGTTGAGTGTAATGCTAATAGTTTTGAAGTTCTTTCATATTGGTAAATCGTACTTTGAATTTAGTCGATTCCATTACGTGTCTGCATAGATAATCCGCTAGTGTATTTAATCCTTCACCTAACAACAAATGTATCTTGGCTGATCTCCCTATTAAAAAAATACATAAATGTATTTAAAACATCTGAATAGTAACACATAAATAATAATCATACAAAAAAAAAAGAGCTCATGACACATTTACCTTTTCATCTGAGGATCCATCAAGATAGTCCTATGCATTAAGAGAGCAGCATATATGTATATATATTTCTTCAAACAACAATTGAAAGGACAGGTTCTTCACTACTCGATCTGCATACCATAGTTCGGGATGAAGATATTCAACAAGTAGCTGTGGCCGATATAAACCGAATTAACAGTCCAGTGTTCCCACGAACCGACGGAAACCTTATGTGTCATAGTGAAATAGTATTTATGAAAGCAAGCCTTGACAACCTGGTCCGCACAAACAAAAAGTAAATGAAGATATTCAACAGGTCGTGGTGACCGATATAAACTGAGTCAACAGTCCAGTTTTCCCACGGGCTGACATTGCCATTTTTTTTTGGCGATTCATAAAGACAGTTCTTCACCACTCGGTCTACATACGATAGCTCGAAATGCAGATATTCAACAAGTAGCTGTGGCCGATATAAACTGACTTAACAGCCCAGTGTTCCCACAAACCGACAGTCATTTCATACACGACATCTGGTTTTACCTTCACCGGCAAGATCTCATCATAACCCGGTCCACACAGATTAAATAGATAATGCAGATATTCAACAGGTCACTGTGGTCGAAATAAACTGAATTAACAGTCCAGTGTTCCCAACGGATCGACACAAAAATTTGATGAATTGAAAAGGTAGAGACAACCAGTAGGCAAAAACAGAAAGCTAATAAAGCAACATATAAGTAACTGATGCAACATCAAAGAAATATAAGGTAACTAACTATCTACTCATCCATTTGTTTTGGGTTGATTTTCATTTACTGCTGAGGAAAGCTGTGCCTATTTATGAATGTCAAGTAATTTGATGTCTTGATATGCTACCATTAGTACGTATTTAAAACTTATATTAAAAGCAATGATTATTCAATTTCTATAATCGTATATATAGGCATCATCCATAACCAACACAAATGCATCAGAAGAAGAAATCTCGGCCGGTTGGCTTTATCAATTTTTTTCTCAATGTTTGAACAAGTGATCGATACAACAAAGCTATATAATATAATAAATATAATAAAAGTCATCTTTTATAAACAAGAAATAGAATTGTTCTTTATATTGAAAGAAGTGGGGTAGCAACCATAGAAACAAAATGATAAAGGGGATGAATGTGATTGATGGTGTGTGGTGCGGGGGATTTTTGAGTATGTACAACATTATAATTTGGACAAAAACTCATGGATATTAAATTCAGTTATATCACAATCACAAATGCGGTTGTAAAGGAATGTCCGCCTTTTTGGCAGATCCATTATTATTGCGGTTTTTTACATTTATATTTGATAAACACTCCAGCGGTAGTAGTCATTATTTATTGGTGATGATGGTTTTCACGCTGTGTAACATTTTGTATTTGTTAATACGTACGCTTCTTATTTTTTCTATTGTAGGTGTAGTAAGAATGAACTCCAAAAAAAAAAAATGTCAGAAATAAAGTTATAAACCGGCTAAGCCGTAATAATAGGTATATGTTACTTTAAGCAATCCGAAGTGATCTTACGGAATATTATTTAGAAAGACATTTCCAAGTAACGTCAATATTTTGACAAAGAGATAAGCAGTGTGTAATGTATAAAAGTGGATGTTTATGGTTACACAAGGTTTCTGCTAGCTCCTGCTTTTAACCAAGTATAGGAAATCTTAATAAAAAACAAAATTGGTATTAGAACAACAATGAGATTCGAAAAATAGTCGTTCCCAAAGATTACTTGGACATGTATACTATTATTCATACGTACGTACCAAAAAAGATTAAAATGTTTTCAGACTATTGTTGAATAGCAAGCATATAAATCAACTCCCCGTTATTCTTAATCTTAAAAAAAGAAATAAAAACAGGCTTTCACAGAAAATACTGAGGAAATACGTTCCAGAAATATCAAACACAGTATATGAAAGCCAAGTACGTAACAAAGAGAAAGATAATATTTTACAGATTGAACTAGAGCTACGTAGTATATTTTGACATTCTCATTGGTGGCAGGCTTTTAAAATATTTCAACTTTCAATAAATGGCGGCTAAAGTCAAGAACACAAAAATGATGGAGTTGATACTCTAAAAAAAAAAAGTCGTTTGTTACAACGTTATGAGTAAGGTGTATTTTCTATGATAACTGATTGTAATTATCGAAAAATAATGACAAAGGTAATGATTCCAGATATTATGATCGCCTTGCTTTTTTTTTTTTCGTTTCTTGCAAAAATTGCCATCTCTGTTTAGTGTTTCGAAAGAAGCTGATATTAACTCATGGATGATAATTATAAAGCATATTGATACGTAAATTACCAATCCTTCGTCATAAAGCTTATCATAATAATGAGGAATACGTAGGATGGAGCTTGATAGTTACAGAATAGCCATGAGTGCTCCGTGAGACAATCAAAACAAGATATATGTCTGTACGTATCCAGAAAGCTTTTGAATCACTTTTATTTGTCGTGTTAATAAACTGTGTATCTAGATAACTATGATAAAATAGTTTTATTCTTTCTTCTTTTGCTAAGCCATTTCAGATCTGAAAAAAAAACTTAACGTTATACCTCGCTTGTGCAATATACAGTATATTGCACAAAAAGTCCAACTCCCAGAATAGCTATTCCCAACTTAATTAGTTGAATGTTTTTTGGACATTCTCAGAAAAACAAAAAAACTGGTTCATTTTATCATGGAATCCATGGACTACGTACCAATATTTTAATTTATTTGAATATAAAAAACTGCTATGAAAATGTAGCAACAAAGAACAGTCATTTTTCTGGTCCAATTTTTTTTTCTTCGCCTTACGTATTGTTTCTGCTTGTTGTTGGGTTACTTCTTTTACTTTTTATTACTGTACAGTAGCGAAATATCTTCTTCTAGCAGTGGTTGTTTTCTTGTCACTATCGTGTTTGTCGCGGTAAAAGATTTTTTTGTACTTGTTTTATTTTTTATCGGTTTACGTACGCTTTGATACGATAGATTTTCCTTCGCTGAAGTCGTCGGACTCTTGTTCTTCATCAACATGTTCAAAGACTCGTTTTCCGCGAACGTTTTCAGGGTTCCGTTCTTTGCCAACGTCATCTTTAAATCTTTGTTCATGTCATCATCATCATGTGTTAAAATCTTTGTTAGTATAAGCACATTTTTCTGTTTTACGTACTTGTGTAATATATGTTATTCACATACACTTCTTTCAATATTTAATAGATTCATGAAGACCCAATACATCAAGGATGACAGGTTTTTGTTTTCACAAGCAATACCTGACTGTATTCACTCGGTCCTTTTCGGTGGTCAACGAGGTGGGTGCATTAAGCCTCAGCCAGACCGCATTCCGTGTGAATGTATTTTACTGATAGTACTAATGGTAAGAGATTTATAAATGGGACAGGAGTCTAAGATAGTAATAAAAAGCTATTGCACCAAAACAACTCCAATATTATTCTTAGACGTACTATCGGTTGAAGAAACTCGTTGCCACAGCAATATGCGAAGGCACCAAGGGGTGTCGAGCAATGAAGCGGACGAGACTGAAGGCTCACGGGAAGAATACGAAGATGAAAGTCGTGATGATGCCAACAATGGTATGGTGGAGCCCTTTGGGTGGGGTACTTCGTGGCAGGAGAGCTATCGTGATATGCTGGATTCAAAAAGTGGCGTTCTTGGATTCAATATTGAATGGATCGAGGTTGAAAAATATATTAACAGATGGGTTCTTCACGGTGCTGATGGCCGGTACCGCTCTTGTTTACAAGCAGACAACCCGTCAATATACTTTCATTATTAAAACATAGAAGTCCACTGCTTTCCGTAGTCCACATCTCAAGAGTGCCGGCTGCTAACCACACCAGTACCATGATTTCAACTTTAGTAGAGACAAACTTTTACAGGTTTTGTTTTCAGGAATTTGTTAAAACAATAGGGATGAAAAAGTGTATAACCCTGTACGTAAGTCTTTGTCCAGTCAAGTTGGTGACACATGGATAAAATCGATATCCTCTGATTCTTCCAGTGTTGGGTTTCCGACTGGCGAAAACTAGTATAGAGGTTTCCGCCATAGCGGAAAAGGCGGAAACCTGGCGGAAACCTATGGCGGAAACCTTTTTTCATTCAATCAATATGTTTATGGAAATATGAAATACGTAAAAAGTTTCATTAAATAATAATAAAAAAGAGAGATAGAGATAGAGTGAGAGTATATATTTATATTTAAGTTATGAAAAAATATATTCTAATGTCTATTTTACTTTTGCTGAGTGAGCCTCCTTGTTATCTCTAAAGTCTAGGTTTGTCTACATAAAAATCCTACTCCTCTGAATAGATCAGGTAACTGATATATTTAGCTCTTGTGCATTGACAGTCGATGTCGGGATTTAACCTGTGAGGCCGTGAAGCCAATATACTGAACAACGCGCAATATTTATGTTGAAGCTATTATTTGCTTGCGCAGCGTCTATATATCAATGCAAAACCAGCGTTTTTAAAAAAACATTATTGTCATTTCTGCGTTATTATACTATATATTTCCATAGTTCCTGTTGTGAACCATATATTATAACGCTATAATAATAATAGTAACAGATATAATACATTAAAAAATATAAATAGACCAAATTACTTTTATTTAATATGATGTATCATATTTATGTCTACTGACATGCCAACCCTATAATGTTATACATTTCCGCCAGTTTCCGACTGTGGAAACCCTATAAACCATAGTTTCCGCTAGGTCGGAAAGTCGGAAAGTCGGAAACTGCCAACACTGGATTCTTCTATGATTTTACATTTAATGTGTATGAGTTTAAAAAAAATACAGTTGCCAGCTTTCGGACAATCATATTCCCTGTTATTCATAAATATAACTACCAGTTAGCTGCGATAGATCGGCTTTTTACTTATTAAGAAATTATGCGTGGTTACTGCTTTATATGTTAAAACTTTTTAGCGGGTTTCGCATCCTAAAATCGATCGATTCCTTTTATATTATTTTAATTTCTCCCAAAGACTGATGTGTCGCTAAAGTTGCCGTGAATATTACGACAGTGATTATTAGCAGGACTCATTATTAATGTTTGACGCATGCTAATTTTCAGCTTTAGCAGATCGTCAACAGATCCTCATCCCATGAAGTTCTAATATTATAAACACTGGATTCCTTTAACAATAGTAGTGTGCTTTTTTTTTTTTAGATAAAATGATTATTACAAGCTTTAGTTGGAAATATGTACAAGAAATATGTGCCTAGAATATTGATACAAGACTTTTGTATTTGGTTGTGATTCCAAGATCTAAACTGAATGTATAAAAATATAGATGTAAAAAGACATGTGGATGGTATTTATTACCAGCTCGAATATTAGTTAATCTGTTAAACTTTCGACTTATATTTATCACCTTTCAATAAAATCATTTCATATGATGAATTTCTTTTCACATTTTTATAGTCTATAAAAAAAAAAATTCACCGAGTGTCTTTTTTCAATGAAGCTAAAAAAAGTTATTTATATCCCATTGCTATAGCTTTACTAAAAAAATGTATAATATTCCTCGTAGGATATTTCGAAGAGCTTAAAATGATTATTGACCGGGCATTTTTTTAATACACTTGGTTAATAACACACCTGAAATTAATTTAATAATATATATGTATACTACTATCGTTTACTTATTGTGGATCGATTGAGATATTTAATTTTGCATATTTTTTATTAAGAAGTTGTATTTCAACAGATACTGAACCAATTTCAGTGCACTAATTTAATCATTTGTGTCACCAAAAAATAAAGAAGCAAAATGAACGTCTTGCTGGGTTTGACCAGTTCCATTTGATTCTTTTTCTTCTAACGAATATAAAAAAAAACTCAGGCACGGCCTTGTAAACAAAAAAATAAATACCATCGGGCTTTTACCGTGTAAATATAAAAAGGTCAATTAAAACTTTTTTTCTTCTCCCTACTTCTCATTTTACAAAGGATAGTAATTGATCATGCCTCATACAATTCCCAACAAACAAGTTATTTATTCAAAAATTCCTACCACGTATCCCTTTCCTGGAGAACATTTAACGCTTCATGAATCCACGATCGACCTTGACACACCGTTAAAAGAAGGAGAATTTCTCGTAAAACTCCTCGTTCTTTCTGTCGACCCTTACATGCGTGCTCGAATGCGCGACCCTTCCATCAAATCATATTTTAGCGCACTCACTCTCGATAAACCATTGGAAGGTGGTACTGTCAGTGTTGTCCTTAGATCCAATAGTGAAAAGTTCAAGGAAGGTGCTGTTGTTTCTGGTTTTGGACCCTTCCAGGAATATGCAGTTGTTTCAAAAGAAGCGGCCGGTGCATATGAACTTCGCAATGGTCCCAAAGAAATTCCTCTTACCAATTACCTTGGAAATTTGGGAATGCCAGGTGCGTACATTAGAATAAACTTTTTCTTTTCGTATAGTTATTATCGAATAGTATATCGACTTGGATATAGCATATTGACAGTAGTAATGATGATATGTAAAACAAAATATAGGCATGACAGCTTATGTAGGTCTTTTCAAATATGGTAAGCCCAAGAAAGGAGAGACACTTTATATTAGCGCTGCCTCTGGTGCTGTTGGACAATTGGTTGGCCAAATTGGTAAAATTTTGGGTTTGTACGTTGTTGGTTCAGCTGGATCTGATGATAAGGTCGAATACCTCAAAGAAATTGGATTTGACGAAGCATTCAATTATAAGACTGCTGGTGACTTAACCAAGAAGCTCGCTGAAACCTGTCCCAAGGGTATTGATGTTTATTTTGAAAATGTTGGTGGTAAAATGCTTGAAGCTGTGCTTGACAACATGAATCAATTTGGAAGGTAAAATGACCTTATGAAACTTTTGAAAATCTAATTTTTTTTTTTTTTGTAATCAAAACTATGAGGCCGGTTAATGAATGATATAATAACTCATTAAGAAATTATTATTAAATAGAATCGTTGCCTGTGGTATGATTTCCCAATACAATCGTGAAAATCCTGAAGGAATCCATAATTTGACACTTATGGTTACCAAGCGTTTGCGTATGGAAGGTTTTATTGTTAGTGATTCCCCAGAAATGAAAGAAGATTTTATCAAAGATATGAGCAAATGGATGTTGGAAGGAAAGATAAAGTATAAGGAAACAATCGCTCACGGCATTAAACAAACACCTCAAGCAATGCTTGATATGTTACAAGGCAAAAACTTTGGCAAGCAAGTTGTTAAGGTTGCCGATTTGTAAATTTTGTGTATTTTCTATTTAAGATATAGATAAATTAATAGATTTGTATGTATGTTCTAATAAATTTCAATTTCTGTAAAATGTTTTACATATTTTCTACTTTTGTTATAATATATGGTAAAGAGAGAGTATATGTAGTAGTTGACCAGCGATAAAATATGTGAAAAAAATATTTTACATATCAACATAATAATTAGAGTATGCATAAACAAAGATATGTCATTAAGTAATCCAGATAGCAATTTCTATATATTTTAAAGACAGTTATATAGATGGTTTATACAATCCTATTGGTATCAAGTGACAGGAGTGTACAGATATTTCATATATAGGTCATTGTTGCTTTTCTACTAACAAAATTACTTCGTTGTCAGGGTTTATACAATATTAATGCTATTCTTACTGCTAATATTGATTTAATATGTTACTATAACTGTCTTTGCGCTCAGGTCGCTGCTGTTTTGTTGATGCGATTGTTATTGATCAAGATATTTCGTAAAACCGTTTTCAGCCGTTTTAACCTTCCCAATTTATCTTCCCGTTCTATGACAATAAACCATAAATATAATACTACTATATATATTGGTTATTATACCTGCTGAAAAAAAGTTTTATGGATACGTAATAATATAATCATAATAGTTTGATTAATTCATCATGAATTAACAGCAGTAATTTTAGACTTGCCCTTTGTCAAATAAACGACTTGCATTGCTTTTACTTATCGGGAATATTATATAAGGGAAGCCAGTTTCTTCGTCCTTTTTAAATTGAATCGAAACGAAAAACGTTCTGCAGTAATATGCGACTTAGTAGCATATAGCGTACAACACCTCATAGGTCTATACTTTTTCTGGTTCTGCCCGCATTTCGATTTTTACAATCATAATTGATTTTAATGCTTTGGATTCTGTACGTAAATGTGATATAAATATTATTTGTCATGGCTAAAATGTCTTGTCGTTGCTTATTATGAGATACGTACATAATAGATAATCTTTTTTTACATATGCTTCAAGATTTCACAAGCTCGGTTACGGAATAATACCATACAATCAGTTTAAATAAGCACATATCATTCGAAATTTTGAATAAATAATAAGATTTTCCACCTTCATGTAAAAAAAAGCACTTTTAACAGTTAAAAGATACTACGCGTTACATTTTCATTCCATTTGTTCTCATGATAACTCTGTATAATCAAAAGGTAGCTTATAGTGTGTTATTAAAAAAAAGAATCATTGACATTGAGCTGAAAATATATACTGTATGTATTTGTAATTTTTTTTTATCTGTTTGTAACACTAAATAGAGAGACGTAACTTCCTTTGTGCTAAAAATAATTTTTTAACTTTCAAGAATAAAAAGTTAAAAAAAAGCTGCTTTTAACGAAGTAAAATCGTTGGCTTTTTAGTGTTCAAAAGTTCCACAGATAGGTATTTTTATGTAGTTCTTTGATAGCCATTATTGTAATGGTTCTTAAAATACGTATTAGCGTAAAAATGATGAGAGATATTAAATAAACGATGTTACCATCATAGCAGCTAAGTTCTGATTTGTTTTTATAGCAAAATATTATAGTACATGTACTTTACAAGGAGCAGATGTAATGGTTTCAATAATGGATTTGTCAATTAATGAATATGAATACATTAACTCTCTAAAAGGTGGCCTTGACTCATTTTTTGTGTCTTATACCGTAAAATAAAATA
The DNA here is from genome assembly GCA_016758965.1 of Circinella minor. NCBI lineage: Eukaryota > Fungi > Mucoromycota > Mucoromycetes > Mucorales > Lichtheimiaceae > Circinella > Circinella minor. Next base: position 9,754 of record JAEPRB010000228.1, read on the forward strand.
GAGTTTTAGCTAACTATTTCTATATAAGGGTCGTGGTCTGACTCAGTATTCCAGAAATTCCCTTAAAATGAGAAACTTGTCTCCACACTATGGTGTACTATAAAATATTTTGAACTAGTTACGTACGTGTTTTAATGTTCAAAATAAGTAAAGAAACCAGGATCACGTAATATCAGCCTACAATTATATATTTTTTCTAATACTACATATCGTCAACGATATTAAGCATGTTTATTTTTCTCTTTTAACTATTCTAGAAGTTATGTGTAAGTGGAATATAGTTAGACTAATAGAATATTTTAGAAAGGGGGTTTGTAAGGATTGAATAATTAATTATTAAGACTTGTGAATGATAGGTTATGGCTATCTGTCATCTCTTTATAAGCAATGTTCCTAACTTTTAAAGCCAAAACTCCGCAATGCGGGGCGAATTTGAGTGATATAAAGGCAAGGAACGCATCGTTGAAATTACAAAAAGTGCCATATCTTTTTCTTCCTGGATCCTCCTATTTAATCAAGTTTTTCACTCACACACACTCTTTCTCCACACACATATATACATATATATTCACTATGTCAACACCAAAAGTTTCTATTGTTATTTACACCGTTTATCATCATATATATAAACTTGCTGTTGAAGCCCAACACGGATTAAAAGCTGCCGGTGTCCAATCAACAATTTATCAAGGTATTATATAGCAATTTTTCTTCTCTTTTGATTTGCTTTATACCATAAGTGGGTATAGGAAAAGACTGAATTTGGTGCATATTTCATTACACATTACCCTTTATTTACATCAATATTTCTTAGTTCCTGAAACATTACCTGGCAATGTTTTGAAAGCTATCAATGCACCTCCAAAACCAGATGTTCCAATCATTCAACCTCATCAAATCACAGAAGCTGATGGGTTGCTGTTTGGACTTCCTACCAGATTCGGTACTGCTCCTAGTCAGGTTTGTATTCTAAGAAATGGAGATAGGGAAGGATTATATGAACGATAAAAAAAAAGCAAAAAACAAGTGGTTAAAAATTCAAATATCTTTTCTTAAAACTGTTTATAATGGATCTCATATTATATGTATAAATTGTGTATAATTTATTAGATTAAAGCACTGTTGGATGGTACTGGTGGTTTATGGGCAAAAAATGCGTTGGCTGGAAAATTTGCTGGTACCTTTTTCTCTACTTCGAGTCAACATGGAGGCAAGCAGTATTATCTTTTTTTATTTGCTGTGGATTTGATCGTTACACAGTTTATTTAATCACACGACCACGATGAATAACCTTTATATTAATTAATGTATAGGTCAAGAAACTACTGCACTTACGACCATCCCCTACTTTGTTCATCATGGAATCAATTATGTCCCCCTCGGATTCAGAAGTCCTGTAAGTTAGAAGAGTGTAATAAGCTTTTAGAGAGGACCTAAGAAATCAAAAAAGCTGACAAAATGTTAATTTTAATTTACACCTATTTATTATAGCATTTGAATGATAATACAGAAATTGTCGGTGGATCGCCATATGGGGCAGGAACCATAACGTAAGAGTAATTTTTATGTGAATGTCATGTTATAATTTTGTGTTTACCAAATAATATATTGTTTTATGTTGTATATAGAAGCCCTGATGGATCAAGACAGCCATCAAAAAAGGAATTGGAAGTAGCTCGTACTCAAGGTGAACTGTTTGGAAATGTAGTTGCTACCTATGTTCGCGGACGTCAGCATTAAAAGATAATTACAAATAATTTGTCCAAAAAAAGCTGTTATGTATCCAAAAATATAAATATAAACTAAGTTCATGTTATATTTATATTAAACATGTATTACATTCTACAAATATATTAAAAAAATAAAATATTATTGTTTGTTAAGTTGGTTTATTTATTTTTAATAATCAGAAAATACTTTTATAACTTTTTGTTCTGTTGCTATGCAATGATGATATGGTTTTATATATTCACCAGATTCAATCATAAGTATAATACATTCTACTTATACCTTTTTTTTAGCACATACGATTATTGTTCAATAATTTGTTACTTAACTATTTTCTCTACAAAAAGATTTATTATATCTTTAAGTATTACTTGTTTATATATATGTATTATAGCTTATATTGCAAATATGTTTTCTTTGTTTCATAGGAAACCTACAACGGCAATTCGAGGTGTGGAGTTACAAATGTTAACGGACAGTTATCATTGGTCCTTTACCAGCAGCAGCAAGCAGCAAGCAGCAGCAAACAACAAAGCACCACTCAACACCAAAATAACTCCTTCTTTTTCTTTCTTCTGTCATTATTATTATTATTATACTTGGCGTCCTCTTTTTTTTATTACGTCCCTGAAGCAACATCCACAAAAAAAAACACATTTTTTTTTCAAGTTCCCTATTTTTTTCTTTTTCTTTTATTTTTTTCTTTTTATTTTTACCGTCCCTTCTTTTTCTTTAACAAAAAGGAAAAAGAAAACAAAAATAACTCAAATGTCTGATCGTAGAAACTATTCTCCTGTTGGAAGAGGAGGTGGTGGTATGGGGTACGATTGGTCGGATGACGAATATTCTCCACGTACACATGGACGAGAAAAATTTCGACGAGAAAGAAGTTTAGAACGCGATCATGCAATGTATAATCGACCTCCTCCTGATGACTATGATCGTTATGATCGTAAAAAGAGACATCGTCGTAGTATTACTCCACCAGAAGGTATATAATTGAATTATATAAATATCTTCATTTTTTCTTTTGTTCATGTTTATTATATATACATTTATTATCAAAATATTATGGAACAACAGATACTCTTTTAATTTTTAATCAATTATCATATTATTGAAACCATATAACATAACAAAATTTTATACTTTTCATTATTATAGAACGTCGACATGCTAAACGACGAGCTTCTTTTTCAAAGATGGGTTCACCTTCTCATGGCGATTATGGTCCAATGCCACGTGGAAATAATCAAAGAGAACTTGATTACCATCATCACCAACCGGACGGTGATCATTATATTCCTAATTATGAACGCGATGGATATACTCCAGCACCACGTTATAGCAATTTACAACAACAAGAATCTCACAACTCCCCTGGATTTGGTGGTGATGGCAGAGGAAGAGGAGGAGAGAGAGGAGGAGATATCAATAATCGTAACAATAATAATAATGATAACAATAATAACAGTGGAGCCAATACCGGAGGTGGATACTCAATGATGGGAGGAGGTAATTTTTATTTATAATAATTTATTGTGATTGATACTTTTTTTTTCGGAAAAGTATGAAATGAATTAAAAAGGAGTGTTGAAAGAAAGAATATTTATTTTTGGAACTGATCATCAAATTTATTCATTTAGATGGTGTAAATATGCCAATGATGGGTGGAGGATGGCCAGGAATGGGTAGAATGCCAGCACTTGATTTGGATCAACTCGACTATGTTATCTCTTTTAAACAATACTGTGAACATCTACGAAATATTCATTCACGAAGTCATTTTGATGAAGAGGAATTACAAAAACGCTATCAAGAATATAAGGATAAGGTGGTAGCAAAACAGTTAAATACCTTTTTTAATAACAACAAAGAGAAACAGTGGTTTCAAGAGAAGTATCATCCAAAAACAGCTAAAGATCGAATTGAAGATACCAAAAAACGTCGATTGCAATATTTGGAAGAATTTAAAGATGATCTTGCAAATGGCAAATACGATGATGCGGATTATGATGTATCAGCTGCTAATACCAAGGGAGCAGCCATGGCAACAACAGCAACAGCAACAGCAACGACAACAGATAATAACGGAGAGACAACAGAAGAAAAAGAAGGGGATATAACTACACAAGAAAATTCTGAACAAAAAGAAGAACAGAAAGAAGAAGACACGGAAATGTCATCAACAAAAGAATATGAAGATCATTTAATTATCAAGACTGTACCTCCAACAATTGCACGACAAAAGATTATTGAGGTAAAAAAAAAAGAGAACAAAGTTTTTGTTGGTTGAGTTAACATTGTAATGATGATATGTAATAATGAATTAACACAATTTCCTCTTCAAAAAAAAACAGATGTGTAATGGTGTGGAAGGATTTGAATATGTTGTATTATCCGAACCTAGTCCAAATAAAAAGTTTCATCGTATTGGTTGGATACATTTTAAGCAAGGCACAGATATGCAAAAAGCATTCAATGAATTGGATAGTCGAAAGGTGTCGTATATTTTATATATTATTATTTTTGCTATATACATGATATCATTCATGATAATGAGGGTGGTGTTAACATTATTTTATAATTATTATAATAATAACAATAATTACAATAACAATAAAGATCGACGATTTTGTTTTCCATTTGGCGATGAATTACAAGAATCAATATCAATCAAGGACGTCCAAAATTACGCCCGAAATTGCATCCACTAATAAACGTCTTGAAAAGGATATAGATCAAGCTAAACAACTAGCAAAGCGTTTGGAATCGGAACTTGGTGATGATATAAATGTATTACCATTGGTATTAAACCGTGCAAAGGAAGTGATTGCAAAACATAAGAATGAAATCACTACTACTTCAACAGAAACAACAGAAGCAAAATATGAGGATAATAATGATAAGTCAAGTACTGCTGATGATATGGATACCGATGCTCCCGCTAATAATAATAGTGAAGAACATTGGGAATTAAAGAAAGAATTGGATATGATATTGGCTTACTTGAGACATGTTCATATGTATTGTTATTATTGTGCTTTGGAATGTGATTCGATAGAAGAAATAAATAGACGATGCGTTGATCCGCATTATCGAAAAATTTTGACATCATCAACAGAAGAAACAGATACAAAGCAACAATCTAAAAGTGATAAAGCTGGTAATTAACAAGGCTAAATATTTCAAATTATATTATTATGGATCAAAAAATCGATTTTTTTTAAACCTGAACTCCTTTTTATATATCTCTCAAATAGGAATACAATGGACAAAGAACATTGATCAAAAAATTAACTTGAAGATCAATCCTGCAGACGATCATGAACTTGAGCGGTTAGGAGGAAAAATATTGAAAAAGTAAGTTATTGTGTGTGTGAGAGAGAGTAAGAGAAAGTATGTGTGTAAGTGTGAGGCAAATTAGAGTTGTTGTGGTTCATTGGGCATCAATGCAAAAAAAAAAAAAAAAAACGAATCTCAGAATACTCTTGTATAGTTTTACTGATACCTTCTGTTATCGTTGCTAGGGAAACGGATGCTTATATAAAAGAACATGTATTGAAAGAACATGAAGCTAAATACAAGTGTCGAGTAGGTGAATGTGCAAAAGCTTTCAAAGGTTTCGAATATGTCGAAAAACATATTTTTTCAAAACATCCTGAAGAAATTGATGCGATCAAGGAAGAAGTGGATTACTATAACAATTATGTATGTGATCCAAACCATTTGATTCAAGCCAATAACCCAAATGTCAACAATCCTGGTATGCCAATGGGCATGGGTAATACAATGCCAATGGCAATGCCTTTTATGATGGGTATGAATAGTGGTGGTCCTGGTGGTGGCATGCGTCCACCTCCTATGGGCCATGTTCCACCTGGTTTTGGATCTCCTTGGGATACAATCCCAAGAATTGGATTTGGTGATCCTAACTGGGCCATGGCAGCAGCTGCAGCAAATGCAGCTGGTGGCGGCCGACGAGGTGGACCAGGTGGACGCAAGAATATTAACGAGCGACTTGGTAATACACCTGGAGGACCAGGTGCTTCAAAGTAAGTCTTTTATATTTTTATGGCGGATGCCAACAATTACATACACAATATTATTTATTGATAACAAAAATGCATACATGAATTTATAGTTATGATTTAGATGATAGTAACCTTCCAAAGGATCCACGTCAAGTTAAGTCATATGTTGATTTGGATGCTCCAGCTGAAGGTGATGCTGATATTTCATTCTATTAATAAATACTTTTAATAAATGAATGAGATCAGCATATATACTATTCTAAAAATCAAAACAAAGCAAAACGAAAGAAACAAAAAGAAAAAAGTCAACTACCTTTATTTCCCTTTCCATTCTCTCTTCTCTTTTCCTACCTTTTCTATCATCTCTATTTTTTTTTTATCTCTATTTTTTCTTTCCTTCTTTTTTTTTCTTTACATGTATGTCCCTCTCTCTCTCTTTTTTTTTTATATATATCAAACACACACACACACTCGTAACCTCGTACCACTTTCTTTTCACTATCCAAATACTTGAGGTTTGTCGTTTATTTTTCTTTTTCATTTGCATCATAAAACAAAGCACCAAATATATATATATATACGTGTGATTACTACTTGACAAGAAATACATATAATACAAAAAAATATGTAAGCACAAAATCTTGCTATTCTTCTATGTTTTTTTTTTTATTTATAACAGGGTTTCGAAGAGAGGAAAAAAGAGGAGAGTTTTTAAATTATTCAATTGGAATTACATATATAATGGAGAGAGAGGGCGTGCATGAGAATATAGATGCTTTGTTGCTGTATATATAAATTTGTAAAAAAGATAAAAAAAAGATAAAAAAAAAAGATAAAAAAAATAATAGTCAAAAAAATAATAAAAAATAAAAGTTTACTTGTGAGGGCGAAAACATATACTTTGCGTTGTCGATATAAATTATGTTTTGTTTGGGTTGTCGGTGTATATATGTATGCGCGTGTGTGTGCATATAAAATGCTGAAATGATATATAAATAAATATTTTTGTTTTAACTGTCTGGACTACCGCTATTACTATTTGAACTTGCTCGATTTGCCAGATTGACCGCAGATGAAGAACTTCGTAATGGGATACGATTTTCGTTTGTTGTTGGGAATAAGGTTGCATGACTATCACCACTATATCGTTTTTTACTCCAATATTTCATGGAGATAGCACTTTGGGATCGAGAAGAAGGTCCTAATGTTGCCATTGGGGTGGGTCGACCTGTAGGACTATTAGTACCACTACCACTGATATTAATCGATACAGTATCTAATTGCTCTGAAAATGTATCCACATCAATTCCATTCGACATTTGTTGAGATGCTGATCTTCCTTTTAATATTTTTGATGCCCATGTTCTTAAAGTAAGTGTTGATCGAGATAAGGCTGTCCCAAGTGCACTGGCTAATCTATAAGGTGACGATAATGATGATGATGTGTAGCTATTACCCAACAGACCACCATTCGGACCTTCCCAACGAGTTTCTTCCAAAGATCGTCGTTTTCTTCCCACCTTCTTGTAAGCACACCATAAAAAGACAGAAAAACAAAGCATGACAAGCATTAATGTCATGGTATCCAAATGCATAGATTTAGACCATAATGAATCTAAAACATCTGTTGCGTTATCGATATTCGATGACTGTTGTTGTTCTTTTCCTTGTTGATCAACACCACCTGATGCGCGTTGTTTTGGAAGCTCCACACCATCTGCGATTGGGTGTGCTCCCTCATCATCCGTGGTATGACCTTGGTAATCATTTGAATCCACCAATGGAATTTGATTTGCCACATGAAGCACCATAGCACCCAATGTCCAAGAGACTTGAATATCATTAATTGTATCAATACTTTGAAAAGGCGGACTCCAATTTTTAGATTCGATCGATTCGATCGATTGTTCCAAAAGTTCCTGATCATTTGGAACTGTACCATGGGCTGGATCGACAAGACGTGGAATTTCAATACCTTCATGTAACACATTAACTATCCACGCTGACTTGAAACATTGCATTTGATGATGCTGAATATCCGTTGAATCCATATCCTTGTGTTCCTCTGCAATCTCTTTCCACTCCTTGTGACAATATTCAGATGCCTTTTTTTCATATTCGGTAAAATCGTAAACACCACCTAATCCAAGGATATCGTGTGAAGAATACCAGTATTCGGAAATCCCCACAAATTTATTTACAGACCAATCAATATCAGGTGTATGAACACCATTAAATAAGCAAGGCTTGGTTGGACAATCAGCATCCTTATTTAATAGAGGTGAGGTATATTCTAAACATTGACTAAATGATCCAGTACCATGTAGTGTTAATGGAACACTTGTTGAACGAGAGTCGGTGATATTAAGACTGGGAGGAAGACATGGATCATCCAAATGAAGTGTTCGATGCTCGTCCAATAAATTCTTCCCACTTTTATTTTCTTGATGAGCTTGTTTGACACGTTCTTCAAGATAGCGTCTTCTTGCTTCATTGCTACCGTATCCCAAAAAGGTTGTTACAAATACATCGTATTCGACTTTTTTGCCGTCCAAGGTGTGTAAATAAATTCGACTCAAATCATCAAAATGTTCTTCACGTTGATGATGCTCAGGTTCAAATGCAATTTGAGCACTTGCACCACCCATATCCAAAAATCCAAACGTATGATGTTGTTCACCAGGTTCACGTTGATTCCCATCCATGTAGGCTTGAATACTGTTATCAAACCCACCCATCAGATAATTAACAGCTACCCAGCCATAAATTCCTTCTAATTCTCCCGGGATCACACGGATATGAGTGTCACAATCACTAATGAAAAATGCATAGTTGTCATGGATATAATTGCATGTAGTATTTAATAAAGTCGTTCGTTCATTGCTAGGTAATAGTCGCATACCAGCAGTCGCCATTAAAAATACAGGAGTGTCGTTATGATTTTCTTTAGGTACAACTTCAGTGGCAAAATCCAAAAGTAATTTTAAATGATCCCCCACTTCATTGGGTCGACTACCATAGGTGGATATACCTATTTTTATACATTTACATTTTCCCCAAATTAAGAATTCAATTTAATTGTGTCGTTTTGTGTAAGCAAAGTATTATATTAGAAAGGGAAACAAAAAGAAGCAAAAAATAAATAAATCATAATAATAGTAATGATAACCATGAAGATAAAGAAATAAAACCTTACCAGGTTCTTCCCTTCGAGTCCATTTAAGGCCTAGTTGATCGCCACGTTCGACGATGGGTATACTGCCTTTGAGATCTTCAGGTGCCCAAGTAGATTTTACGTGTTCATGTTCTTTCCATGAATAAATATAGACTCTAGAACCAGATGATCCTGCATCAATTACAACACCATAACGTCTATTATTCTCCCAAGGTTCATCGATATCATTAATCGAAAAAGGTTCTTGTCGAGGTACAAAGGCTGCGTGCCGTTTTGTTAACAAATGTTCCCGCATTCGAGCCACGATTGGGATTCTCGAATGTTATAACTCGTCCAGTATATATAAAAGCAGAGAATTATATATATTAGAACGATGGCGAGGGTCAAGTAATAAGAATATTTGTTGGCTGTTGTAATGGGTTTGTTATTTGTTCTTTGTTTATTTTTTGTTGATGACAATAAGTTTGATAGAGAGTGTGAAAAAGAGAGGAAGAGAAGAATGTCACCAAATAAAATAAAATAAAAAAAGAAAACTGGAGGAGATGAGATTTAGATTGGTCTTTGAATTATTATAAAAATAGAAGAAGTATATTTAGTTCCCTTTTTCTTTATATTTAGATGAATTAAACAAGATTACCTATAATATAAATAGAAAGTTTACTTATGAACTTCTTTCAAAAAGACGAGTATGCACAACAACAACATATTTACAACACAAGTACTAAAAATGGATTTTATGGCATCATTTTTGCCTAGTCACACAACGCTAATATTTTAAAGCAATGGAAGATATCGCTGCTGCTTCCGATTCTTCTTCGCAGACCCTTTTTTTTTTTCTTTTTTTGGTTCAGGTTCCTGACAACCTTTTTATTTTATTTTATCTTATTTCGCAGCAGCACAAAATAATAATACATGGCTGACATTGAGAGTCGGCCATCCCGGCGACGATACTTTTTGGGTATCTGTGCATTGATCGCCGTAGTATTTATATGGGTCAGTTCGTCATTTGCAATGAATGTAAGTTTATTATATTATTAATAAAAGTTGCTGGCGATAAGAAAAAATTCTTACAATAATAATAATGATAACTAACTTTCATATTTATATATTTCAGAGTATATTTGGAGAACAAAATTATGATAAACCATTCTTAGTGACATATCTCAATACAGCTACCTTTTCGTTTTATCTTATACCACTATTATTTAAACGTAGACGAAAAGATGTATTTTCTCCAGAAGAGTATGCAAAGTTCGTCTCTCTCTTTCTCTATCGATCTGAAAGGGTTTTTTTAATAAGAAAAAACCTCCTTTCATTATTCATTATATCAACAAAATTAACATAATGTTATTATTATTTACAGATTAATCATGCACGAAGATCCTACAACAAGTTACCAAACAACAAATAATAATGCTGAGGTATGTCTTTATATATTTAAAATGAAAGATGGATGGAGATATATATATACTTACCATCTATTACGAATTTATAAAGTCGTCAAGTCGACGATCAAGTTTATCATCTGAAGGAAGCAGAAACGATACACAAAGATCAACATTGATTGTGTCAGATGAAGAACAATTACCAAGTAGTAGTAGTCGACTAAATACAATCGAAACAATTCGATTAAGTTTAACATTTTGTATCCTTTGGTTTTGTGCAAATTATTCAACTAATGCTAGTTTAGCATATACATCAGTTGGAAGTAGTACGATTTTATCATCTACATCAGGTAATTTTTTCTTTTTTTCTTTCATCATTTGTCTTTCCGATTAAAGTTTTGTTTTTGTTTTGTTTCTACAGGTTTATTTACTTTGGCTATTGGTGCACTATTTCGTGTTGAAAAAGTTACATTAATTCGGATTGCTGCAGTCGCCGTCAGGTAAATATATATCTTTGTTGCTATTTATTTATGGATCAACATCCCACCCAATAAAAAAAATGATGGACATATCACTTATACATATATATATATATATATTAGCTTTGGTGGCGTTGTTTTAGTATCTTATTCTGATCACGAATCAGCAAACAAGAAACCAAATGAACAAGCTACAGCTGAAATGATTGAAGCCTCTGCTCCTTTAATTGGTGACTTTTTGGCACTTACTGGTGCTTTCTTTTATGGTTGCTATACAACTTTATTAAAGTATCGTATTGGTGATGAATCCCGAATTAATATGCCATTATTCTTCGGCTTTGTTGGTGCTTTCAATGTGTTGATGTTATGGCCTATATTGCCAATATTACATTGGCTTGGTTTGGAAACTTTTGAATTACCTCATGGTGGAATATTATGGACAACATTGCTTTTAAACGCTTTCATTGGAACATTTGTGTAAGTTTATATATCATATGAGTGTAAATGCGATATATAAATAAGAAAATCAGTATGGGTTGTATATTAGAGCTGCTATTTAATCATCATTATATTATATAGATCTGACTATCTTTGGCTGTTATCTATGCTTATGACTTCTCCTCTCGTTGTTACATTAGGCATTTCATTAACGGTAACTATTATTGATGGATAGATTGATTGGTTGGACAAAAGATTGGAACTTTTCTCTTTTAAAAAGTTGGTTTGAAAACTAAATCAAATTATTTACTTTTTAATATGTAATCAGATCCCTCTTGCACTTATGGGTGATATACTATTCAAACATATCATACCCAATCTTCAATATGCAGCTGGCGCTGTATTGGTTCTTGCAGGATTTTTTGCCGTCAATGTTGCTACATTATCCGAAGTCGAAAACAGAGCTATATACGCGGATCGCGAAATTATACCACAAGATGATGATACTTCTACAGCTATTGAAAGAGCACCTAATAATAACAATGAGCAACAAGAATCACCCACATTATCATTATCACGATAGCATAGTTTATAATAATATTTTTTAAAGATTAATTTTGTACCATTTTTTTTATTCTTACCATGTAATACATTATCTAAACATATTGTCTATTTTTTTTTACTTATCAGCAAAAGTGTAAGCGTGATATATGTGTACAACCTCAAATTTGGGAAAAGTCCGTCAATTAAATAAATGGGCCACCAACGCAAATTGACGTGGCAGAACAAACCCATTCCTGCGGAGGTCCTCCTGTTCGCACCTTTTTATATAATCTAACCTTCTTCTTTATTTTATTATTATTATTGGCTTCGTTAAATTTTTCGTGCCAAGAGTATAAAAGATGAGAAGTCCAATATTATTAGCTACCATAGCAATCTCATTTTTAATTACTCTTTTTTCTTATGTCGAAGCAAAGTCAGTAACAGGTGATCGCGTCTTAGTTTTATTGGATGATCTCGCTGATAAAGACTTGTACTCACGATTCTGGCAATCATTACAAGGTACATATACATATACATAACTTCTTTATTGGTTTTTCTCGTCACTACGCGACATACAATATATAGAACAAAGAAAAACATGAATCTGACATGAATTGTAGACCGCGAATATCAACTTTCATTCACAACCTCTGCTGACGAACGACCCGCCATTCTTGAAAAATATGGAGAATTCCAATACGACCATATCATTCACTTTGCGTATAAATCTAAAGGTAAGAAAAAAAGAAAGAGGAAAATATATATTTTTTAAAAAAAGGCGTAGCTTTGTACTATTTTGCGGTTTTTTTTTACTAACGTTTGACGTAAATACATTCATACACAATACATAACATAGATATCGCAAAGCACAAGAGTTTTGGCAATGTTCAATTAGTAAAATTTGTGAATGATGGTGGTAACTTACTTGTTGCTACTGCCAATGATCCCAGCTTAGCCATTCGAGATTTAGGAGCCGAATTTGATATTGAATTTGATGCTACAGGCACAAATGTATATGATCACAAGGATACAGAACACGATCTTATTTCAACATCGCGTATTGAGGCACCAACTAGTATTATTGATGACATTAAAAAACCTATCTTGTATCGTGGTGTAGGATTGTACTTGGGTGAAACTCCTATGCTTAATCATATTCTTAAAGCAGAATCGACAGCATTCAGTTCAAATGGATATAGTGCTTCAACATCTGGAAGTGATGATATTGAACTTGTAGCAGCAATGCAAGCAAGAAATTCGGCTCGGGCCACATTTTCTGGTTCCCTCGATCTATTTTCAGACAGGTGTGTTGGAAAAAAAAATATAGTTTTTCGTGAAGAATTAATCGATTAATTGTATGTATTATGTGGTATAGTTTTGCCGAACGAAAGGTGGAACAAACTCGTCCCAATGGCACTGCTAAAAGGTAGAAACTTTATTTATATTATACTTAAAATATAAGTACATATATCCGTGTGTATATATAGATATTAACAAACGTTTCTTATAGACAAGTCCCATCAGGAAACATTGAATTCGTGGAACAACTAAGCAAATGGACCTTCCAAGAAAAGAGTGTTCTCAAGGTAGTTGATCATCGCCATCATAAAGTTAATGAAACTAGTCAACCAGAATATTATAGAATTAAAGATGAAATGGTAAGAGTAATAATGGGACCAAAAATATAAAAAAAAAGGCCACGGTAATGTGTATGTTGGGTCTATTATTAATTATATGTATACTTTTTTAGCTGTACATTCTCGAAGTATCTGAATATGTCAATGATCAATGGGTTCCATTCAAAGCAAACGATATTCAGCTTGAAATAATTATGCTTGATCCCTATATTCGTACTACTCTGAAGCAAGTCCCTGTTGCAACCGAACATCATTTTGGTCGATTTACTGCCCATGTTACTTTACCCGATGTTTACGGTGTTTTCACACTTAAAGTAAATTATAAACGACCCGGACTTACTTATTTACTTGCCGAGGATGTTGTTGCTCTTCGACCTTTCAGACATAACGAGTATGATAGATTCTTAACTGCAGCTTATCCGTATTATGCATCTGTTGGTAGCATGATTGTAGGTTTTGTTGTATTTAGCTTGGTATGGCTATCAACTTGGGGAGGTCAAGATTTAAAGGATACCAAGCAAAAAGCACAATAACATTTATACGTATATAAATAAATAATAATAAAAAATCGTGTATATTTCTTATCTTCAAATATTTTATTATTACTTATTTCTAGCTTTTCTAAAAAGAAAAGTATATGGAGACGTATAGATATAGACCGTACATACTCTAAAACTAAGCGTATTAATGTTTTGTCAACAATTAATAGCTTTAAAAAAACTTTACTTTGTTGCTATATTAACTAATTCGCGAATTTCGATATGATCCGATGTACCCCATATAATTATTACTATACAAATACTATTTATTCAGGTCATTATTGTCGTTACTATCCTTATTAACGAACTGTTTGTTTTTATATGATTTTAATATCATCCAATATTAGAAATCCGAGACTTTAAGTCTATCCATCAACAAGATTGAATAAAATAGGGTTCCTCATTTCAAATTCTTTTTAAAAATAATACCGCTTTTTCATTTTTATTTTATTTTATTTTACATATACGTATCTACTAATCATTAATTTATACTTGTTAAATTTATAATACCATTATTCATTCATACACCACCATAATCATTATTAATATAATAATTTACATTTATGTTGAGCAAAATTATTAACAAATCATTTGTACAAAAGAGAAAGGATGATGTGGATGATGGAGATGCTGGATCATGTACGCAAACTGTTGTCGATGACACTATCAACGATTTATCTCCACCATTACTAAAAACATACCCACAAGCTTGGCTAGTTTTATTTTTCCTTGTTATGCTTCGTACAGCAGTTTCCGTATTTCAATTTACTTTTAGTGTGGTGCCCAATCTTACTGCAGAATATTTTTCTGTCTCTTTGACAGGTGTTAATTGGCTAGCCAACGTTCAATGCTTGGTTTATGTCTTTTTTAGTTTTTTTACCGGCTGGTTGTTTGAAAAACTGGGTGTTAAACGATCGGTAAGTTCCCTAATGTTTTCCTCTCCCCTACGTATCCTTTCTCCCCTTTCAATTTATCTTTTTCCCGAGTCAAAATTTATTAGTTATCGATGATTTGTTTGTTATATAAATACAATTAATAAAAAAAATGATACGTACTAATTATAATATTTTAGCTTATCCTTGCTGGATTTTTATGTGCAGCTGGCTCTGCTATTCGATTTATAGCAATTAAACTAAATTCATTCCCAATAGTCATGGTGGGTCAGGTTATTGGATCTGCTGCGTCACCACTTTCGTTGAATATCATGACTATGGTATATAAACTTAATATTTTTACGTAAACGTTTAGCAGATGGATAATTTTATAACAGGGCAACATTCTTTGATTTTCAATGTTTGTATATTAGTTTGCATCTACTTGGTTTACAGAGAATAAACGAGCGACAGCAGGGATGTTTGTAGGTAAGGTGGATTATCGATAAGTACTAGTAAATAAGGGGAAAGAGATAAGGAGATAAAATAGTAACTAATTTTTAGTAATAACAAATAATATAAAATATATCATACTTAATATTATTGTATGTACCTTCCGTATTATTTCATTGTTGTTGTGACAACGGAACCAGCCTCCAATTATGGTGCTATTCTAGGCATGTTTATGATACCTGCAATTACGACCAAGCTTGAACAAATTCCAATGACTGTATGTACAATGCTGTAATATTCTTTAAAGATTTTAGATAACTATTTTTCAATGTTACTATTAACACAAAACTAACAAACATATATTATTTATTTATGTATCTATTTGTTTACAAAAAAAAGTTGATGGTAGTAACAATTATTGCTGCTGTAGCATTTATTCCACTTTTTTTTATACCTGCAAAACCTCCAACACCCCCGTCATTAGTACAAGATCAACAAAAACCTTCATTTTTCAGCGGATTAAAACTATTGTCAAAAAATTACAACTTTTGGATTCTTTTCTTGGTACATAGTTTAAATGTTGGTCTTAGTATTGCATTTGGTACGATATTTACTCAGGTTATTTCACCTTATGGATATACTGATACCGAAGCTGGTCAATTGAATGCAATTGCATTTTTTGCAGGCACACTTGGCTGTTGTAAGTAGTACTATAAAAAAATTAATGTGTGGTTTGATTATATTAGTTTTTTTTATACATTTGACTTAAATAATCACCCATGGCTTTTTTTTTTTGGTTCTTTGTACATGAATAATAGCGGTAGCAGGCCCAGTATTGGATAAAACCAAACAGCACAAGTTATTTTTAAAATTAATCGCACCCATGGTCTTAGTGAGTGATCTAGGATTTATTTTTATTAGTAAGTCATTTAACTATATACAAGTTGTTTTTACTACGCATAAGAAAAAAAATCTACTTAAATGTAACTACTTAAAACTTTTAACTTATTCTATTCTTTTTTTAAAAAAAAGTCCGTAAAGAAGCATTTGCAGCCATATTATTTGTCATGACCATCAATCAATTCTTTTTATCATTCTTGGTACCAGTAGCTATTGAACTTGGAAGTGAAAGTAAGCTTTTATAGACACTCTTTATAAACATATTCGACCAAAAACAAAACATCTGTATTTATTATAAATCTCATCTACTTTTATTTATACTCACGCTTGCCCACTCACATAATATGACGTCCCTTATTAATAATATTGAATTATAGCAACTTATCCAGTATCTGACGCTACAACAAGTTCAATCCTTTGGCAAGGTGCTCAAATATGTGGTTTTGTTCTTGTCATTATTATGGATATGGTTCGTGATCCTCAAGGAAGTCCACCCAATAATTTATATAAGGCCTTAATTATTCAAGCAACAGTAGCTGGTGTTGTCATGGTTTTGGCTTTCCTGTTCCAGGGCCCTATGGCACGATCAGAAGCTATTGCTTGGCAAAAAGAGCAAGAAGAACGATTTAAAGGACAAGAAGACAAATCTACTTTTCAAAAATTAGCTACTACTACTACTGCCACTTCAGTTTTGGATGGTACATTATCACTAGAAACCACCTTGACAAAAAATGTTATAAATGATGGATCACATCAACATGAGATAATTGATCAAGAAAAAAGAAATGATAATAACCTCATTTCCTCTTATACTCGCCATTATTAAAAGAGATACGTAATATAAAAAAAATACATTATTATATAGATGAGGGCTGGTTTCAATGCAGTATTTTGGATAGTAGAAAATGTTTAATATTGATTAAATTAAAAACGTAGCATTTAGTTACGTATCATGTTAAAATAAATCAATTTGGTTAGTTTGCATAAATGAACCTATTAATTAAAGCGCAAGTAGTTTTATTCAATTCAATAAAAACATTGTCTCGTACGTATTGTAAGAATCAATTTTTTAGAAGGCATCAAGGCTTGCCAGTTTTTCTAATTTAATGATTTACAGCCGTACAGATAATGAGTATCATATTTTCCAATACAGTGGGACATTGATAATTGCTGCCTTTTTACTTAAATTACTATCACGACGTGCTCTTGTCATTTACAAAATCACTCATCACAGAAAATAATATATACATATGACAAATGAATTTATTTGAGCAAAAAAGTGTAATAATAGCCTTGCAATAATAAAATCATATGTTTTTATATATTGGCGTCAACTGACATGCGTGTCCTTTTCCTAAGAAATGAACTTTATAACAATCACAATGAGACGACTGTACACAAAGTAAAAGAAGTGAAAATATGCACATAAAAATGGTAGGCGAATGGCTTATATTATGTAGAAACTGGACTACTGATTGAATCACGCTTGCCCTTATGTTATGAAATAAAAGATTTTGAATAACGGAGCAATGGTAAAAAAATGATAATGGAACGGGTCCTTGTTACGAACGGTAGCTTATCACCTAGTCAATTATTTCCCTGCGTTATACATATATTCAACTCGTATGGTTTAGTCAAAATAAGTGACCTATATGGAGCGAAAATGAGAAATAGAAATGCAAAAAGTGGCGGTTTTACCTGTCCAAAAAAATAGCTCTCTCAGAAACAGAGACATCGTAATCAACAGATAATAATCAATTTATAACCGCCATTAGTTATCTAATATTCGCAATACTTTTCTTTTATCAAGAGAAGAGATGGTTATACGTACAAAGTAAAATCTTACTTTTGTTATGATTTGTCCAGATGGGTCTATAGGCGAGAAATACAAACAACTATAATTGCACAACTATAGAGTTTTTGTATGTATACGTAGTGCGATTATTTCGTACAGAACACCACCCATTGTTTATTACATTACAAGTAAATATACAGCTAGTAATCTCAGAAAAATATAATACCCTGACCCTGGAATAATACGATCCAATAAATTAGTACATTTTTATTATGTAAGATGCGTAACTTCTATTGTTTTTGCCATTGGACTTAATATTATTTGACTTTTGCCGATCCATCCCCACGAAATGACGCACATCATATACTTGATAACGACACTAAAAAGTTCAGGAAATGACAGTGCAGCACGATACGGCATTATCCGGAGAGCATTGACCACAATAAATGAGTTTAGAATATAACTTAACGACAAACATCATTATTATCAAATATTGTATTCTTGGGTCCAAAAATAAAATTCGTGTTAATTAATACATGCATATCCACCATATGTTTCTTTTAACACAACAACAACAAAATCGAGAAAAGACAAAACGATGAATACTTTTCAACGAATCAGCTGATCTACTTGCCTCCTTTTTTTCCCTCCCATTCTGCACTGCTCCCCCAATTATCATTCCCCCCAAATCATTTTAGTGTTCCACCATGGGTCCCTTACCCTCTCACTTTCTTTTTTTTTTTAGTTTGATCGGAAGGATGAGGAGTAAAAAAATAATAATTTTTATTTAAGAGTGTTGTGCACAGATGAGCCTTTAGAACACATGTGTCACGTTAGAAACCTGAAAACGAAAAATACTTGTCCGCGCACGTTGTGGCAAAAAAAAGAAGTGAACAACAAAATAATATATTGAATGCATATCGCGGTAATTAGAAAGTGATGTGTATAACAAAACCCACCCCTTAAAAACCAATCGTTTCCTATCCGTCAATTATACATCATGATTGGAGCAAAATGATTCATATTATAAGATGTGCTACTATTTCTATCATTAGTATGATTCGCTTTTTCCTTCATAAGTAAAATAAAAAGGTAACTTAATAAATGAAATAGCAACTTTAATTGTTGTTGTTTTTTCTAAACGTAAGATAAAGATAAATAATCACACCAGCTGATGAAAGAAAACGTTATGAACATAAAATGTGGAAATGCAATAATAATAATACAAGAGTAATAATAACTTTTAGGAGGATAAGTGATGTTATAATTTTTTAAGTGAAAAGCGGAAATTCCGGACCGATAATAGGAACACAAGGTCGGGGGGACCGGTTAGCATTTTTAGCATTTTTTTTTTTTTTTGATCGCAATTGGGAAAAAGGGGGTTGAATATCCCTGCGCACTTCTTTCTTCACTTGTTATGATAATGAAAAAAACTATGTGATAATAATGAGCAACAATGATAAACAATAAAATGTAATAAAGAAAAGAAGTAATTAATGAATACTATTTTTTATATGAATGAGTAGTGATGCTATTAAGATAAAAAAAAAAAAACGAGGAAATGAAATGCATCACCATAGCAATCGGAACCAAGCAATGGACTTTTTGTGTAACAATTGCCCAATTCTTGTAATACGCGCAGAAGCCTGTAATACTTGGGTTCTCGGCTTGTCGTCCGTTTCTTTCTTTTCTTTCTTCTTTTAACTACTTTTTGCTATTTTTTCATTTTTTTTATTATATATTTTAGAAAAGTAGCATATATTTTATATATCAATTTTTTTTTTAAAAAAAAAGGCACATCTATCAACAGTGGCCTGTATATATATATATCTATCTATCTACGATTAAAAGACGAATGGTCCTATATATATAAATCAACGTCGTTATACATTTTATTTACATAAAAACATATATAATACATAGACTCTATATTTAACGCAGATACACGCAAAAAAAAACCCATGACTTCAACTGCCGTGAGGTAATAATATATTTTCAGCCCACATTGCGAATTCAATGCCAATTTCATATACACATAATATTATTTTCAAATGTTGATTGTCCGTGAACTTTTTATTTATTTGTAGAGTGTGTCTCCGCGTAAGGCCACTAACGCAAAAAGAACGACTAAGCAATTGTAGTGAATGTCTATCATACATTCCAAACGAACCACAAATCTTAATCGGAACCGACAAATCATTTACTTACGACTATGTATTTGATACCAACACTGAACAAGCCAATGTATATCGTAGTGCAGGAGCACCTTTGATGCAAAAATTTATGGATGGGTAATAAAAGATATTTATACACTAACCCTTCATTATTTTTATTATTATTATTACAACCTATGTACCTACAATTTCTTCTACTTTTATTCTCACATGAAATACCTAATTATTTTGTTTGTTTTTTACTCCTTTATAGTTTCAATGCAACTATTTTAGCTTATGGGTAAGAAGATAAAAAAAATCATATCTATCATTTGATATTTTTTTATAGAAATGTTTTGTTATGTCAAGTAAACTAAAAAAGAAACTATTTTTTACTTATTTTTTTTGACGGTTGAACTTAGTCAAACTGGATCGGGAAAGACTTACAGTATGGGAACCGGCTTAGAGAACACCAATGACCCAGAAAATGAAGGTCCGCCACACTTTTTTTTTCGGCTTTACCACATAAAAATAAACGAATTGTATAACCTCAAAACGTGCTATACTAACTTCTCCTTCTCTTGGCCTTTCTTTCACCTTATACATAAAAACTACCTTCTTAATTTTTATTATTATTATTATTTCTATGATACTCCTTACATATAAATATTTTTACAGGAATTGTCCCTCGATGCATATTAGAGCTTTTTGAGAAATTGCAGGAACGTGCAGATCAAGACCCCGAATATAAATATGAAGTTGCCGTATCATTTTTAGAGTTGTACAACGAAGAATTAATTGACCTATTGAATCCCACCACAGCTCAAAAACGCAAGAATGCTAATTCAGTTAATACAACAGAGATCTCCATCCGTGAAATTGCCGGGAGCATTTATTGGAGTGGTGTAAGAGAAGAGCCTTGTAGTAGTCCTGAAGAATTATTAGGGTAAATATAATTAACTTTTTTTTTTGGCCCTTGATTTATTGCTATATCTTCATTATTATCTTTGGTGGCTAAAAGATAACTGAATCGAGTCTCCTCTTTCCACTCCCCAAAGTAATCCCCTTAAAAAATCCTTGTATAAAACTTGATGGCGTTGGTAATAATAGTAATAATATATGTAAATGTGGTTTTTCGATATTATAATAGATTCCTTGCTAAAGGTTCCTTGTGTCGTACTACCGGTTCTACTGAAATGAATACTGTATCCTCTCGTTCCCATGCAATTTTCTCTGT
The DNA here is from genome assembly GCA_016758965.1 of Circinella minor. Classification (NCBI taxonomy): domain Eukaryota; kingdom Fungi; phylum Mucoromycota; class Mucoromycetes; order Mucorales; family Lichtheimiaceae; genus Circinella; species Circinella minor. The sequence goes on from JAEPRB010000228.1 coordinate 31,122, forward strand.
CATCCTTAAACAGACCAAACCAGACGATGAGGGGAATAGTGAGGGTAACAAATCATCTCAAACACTTACCAGTAAATTCCATTTTGTCGATTTGGCCGGTTCTGAAAGGGTAAGAAAAAAAATATTGAACAAACTGATTAAATCAATAATTGAGCTTTTATTAATTTTGACTGTTGTTATATACACATATAGTTAAACCGTACAAAAGCCCAAGGTGATCGTGCCAAAGAAGGTATCGCCATCAATTCAGGTCTATTGGCACTTGGTAACGTTATTTCAGCCCTTGGAGACGATACTAGACGAGCTACACATGTTCCTTATAGAGATTCTAAGCTTACTAGATTGCTTCAAGATTCACTGGGTGGTAACAGTCAAACTTTGATGCTTGCATGTGTCTCACCAGCAGATAGTAATTTCATGGAAACCCTCAACACCCTCAAGTACGCTAATCGTGCTCGTAACATCAAAAACCGTGTTACGGTCAACCAAGATTTTGCTGGAAGTTCAATTGAAGTTAACCAGTTACGATCATTGGTCGCACGTCTTCGTATGGAAATTCAATCGCTACGGGCCGAAGCTGGCGGGGAAACATATGCTGGCAGTATTCAACGCGATGAAGAAGTTAGAGGCTTGCGCAATGAAGTCACCCGATTACGAGATCGTATTGATGATATGAGTACCAACTTAATTCAGGTAACGAGTGAACGCGATACACTTGTCATGGAACGTGATCTCGGTGAATTCATTGATGAAGAAGGAAGTATCGATAGTAATGGTGTAGCACGACCAAGACGATTGAGCAGCAACGACGACGACAATGAACGAACCGAAAAATTAAAAACACATCCTATCATTGCTCAATATCAAAAAACAATTCAAGATTTGAACAACGAATTAAGTGATACACGCGATCGACTTGCATTTTTAGAAAGCGTCAAGCCTGCTATGCAAGCCATGGCATTGGCAAAACAACAAGCCAGTTTTTCAGGATCAATTTCGTGTGGAAGTCGTGCTGAACCTAGTACATCAATAACAGGGGGTGCTAGACGGAAACGACATCGTCGTCGTCGTGGCGGTCGCATGAGTGCTACCTCTAGTAGTACAACTACAACTGTACGTCCTGCCAAAGTGGCATCTCGACAACGTTATACTCGTGCCGGCAGCAGTAAATCTTCTAATAACAAGGTGTCCTATCAAGAGCCTGATATTCCTGAATATGACGATGATGAAGGGTTTGTCAACGATCAAGATGAAGATATTCGACAAGAAGTCAAAGACAGTATCGCCAAAGCACGCGATGAAATTCGTAAGGGTATGGAAGTCCTTGAACTTATTAAACCTTTAGATGATACTGCCAAGGCTTGGGAAGAAGAACTTGAAGCATTTGAAGAAGAAGAACGACGTATCCATGGCAACAGTATGCATCGTGCACATTCCGATGAAGGAACTTTTTCATCTACCCCTTCACCTGTTGGTGATGAGAATGGTGCTCATTATCGCACTGATAGTGAACTTTTTGATGAAATCGAGACTCTGGTATTGTAATCTTTTTATTTTTTTGTTATAATTGAGTTATTCTTTAAATACATTTCTGGAATTTTATGCAAATTATGTATTAATATATTAACTTTATCACACATTGAATATGTGGAATAAATTTACATCTAGGCTGTACCTGCATGGGAGAACCCTGAAAAAGCCAAACAGCAAGAGCAATCGGATGAAACTTCCGGTCATCATACAATGGAAAGCAACAGTGATAGCAATAACAAAGATGCTACAAACAAGGCCATGATGGTATTACAAGAAAACAGTAAACATAACCCACAAATGGTCCGTATGCTTCATCAAATTCAATCTGATATCAAGGTGAAAGAAAAACTTGTATTACATCTTGAAAAATCAGAGACCGAATATGCATTTATGCGACGCAAGTTCGATGACAAAATTACCCATCTTCAAGGTCAACTTGCCGAACTTCAACGTGAACGTGATACTGCTTTGATGCGTACCAAGAGTCGATTTGGTTCAACAAAATCAGATGCAACTGTTCAAATGAAGGAGAAACAACAGCTTGTTGATATCCGTCATGCTTATGAAGCCAAAATGAAAAACTTGCTTTCTGAAATCCAAGAATTACGACGCAAATATTCACAAACTACCATGACGATGCAAGCAACCCGTAATCAAAATGAAACATTGCTTCGTTCACTTCGTGTCAATGTGGAAACTTTACAAGTGGAAAAGAAACGTATGGTGAAACGTATGAAGGCTGAAGCTGAACGTGTTCGAGAACAAATGTCAACTCAAGAACGTAAAATTCATCAATTGCAACGACAACAAGCAGAAGCAACCATGGCTAAGAGACGATTAGAGCGTGAACATGAAAGCCAAAAGTTAATGCTCAAGAAGCGTAATGAGGAGATTTTGATTAATCATAATCAACTCAAGCAGATGACCAATGTTTTAAAGAAGGCTGTCCGTGAAGGTGGTATTTTGGATGAACGTCTGTTGAATAAAGTCTCCCATATTGTCGGTGGAAGCTTTGCTATTGTGGCTCGTGGTGGTACTCTTGGCTTTGGTCAACGTCGTGTTCGTAAAAAGGTTAACCCGATCCCAATTCAAGTCCGTGCTACTCGCAAGAAGGAGTTGTTAGACAAGGCTTTGTGTCAATTTATTCAAGGCAAGCAAGCTGTTGTTGAAATGGAGCAATTACTTGTTCGTCGGGAACGACTTGCCGGCGAAAAATTGGAGTTACTGGAAGAACGCAAGCATATCTATCTTGCTGAAAAGGAGAACGCGGATGCCACAGGCGAGCCAATGGATACAATGGCTATTGAATTAATGGATGAACGTATTGATTTGATGTCGGCAGAAATTTCCTATTTGTCTGCACGTATTCGAGCTTTACAATCTGAAGCAGCCGGTGAATCCATGGATGACGATATGGTCAATGGTAATAATGGTGTACAACAGCACAGTCGCCCTGAAAAACATGTCACTTTTGCAGATGAAATCATTACCAATCCAACTCCTACCGATGAATGGGCAGATATGGATGCATTTGAAGAACAATTCAGTGTTCCAACCAATGCAGCACCCGAAATGGCTTACGATATTACTGTTAAGTTGTTAAAATCACTTGAATCTGACGAATGTAAACGTATTGCAGAATCATTGGTGGAAGATATCATGGATCTGCGTATGAGCGAATGCAATCGCCAAGTGACTCAACAAAACCTTGAAAAAACAGTGATGGATCTGCGACGTACATTGATCGTCATGAAGCGTGCTGCTATTGCCACCACCGTAGAGAATGAACGTCGTATTCGTAGACTTGAAACCAGTCCAGATATTCAAGCCCGTGGACCTTCGCCCATGGATGTTAAAATTGAAGAATATATCAATGGTGGCAACACTATCTTTGACAAGATTTATGAAGATGGTTTACGCGGTATGATAGCCACTCCCGAACCGGACATTGAAATGATAGGAGCTTCTAATCATGGTGCTGACTCCTCAGGTTCTTCTGTTGCCTCGACCTCCTTTATTGCTGATGATATTATGATGCCAAGCATGGAAAGTATCATGGACGAATCAGCAGCGACATTAGTATCACCACAAAAATCACCAACATTGAGTTACACAAGCCTCAACGATAATAACAATAAACCACCTCAACCATTGAAATCCATGGTCGAAAAACGTACCCCAGGACGGGATGCAACACCTTCACCTGATCGTTTCTTCAACATGATCCAAAAACGGTTGTCATGGCAACAACGAGCGGGAGGTTCCGAATCGCCGGTTCCAATTACAATGATTAGTCCAGCAGAATTTGCACGCTACGCTACTGATCGAGACTCTTCTACTTCTTCTATCCGAAGTAGTCATCTCCGCCGGTCTTCATTACAATCCGATTATTCTTCTTCTCAATCGGCTAATTCATGGAATAATACAATATCATCAACAGGTTCTCAACAACAACAACAACAACGTAAACGAGCATTTACTGTCAATGGACAGCAACAACCTCGTCAACGAGCATCACTTCGTGAATTGTCACTTGTCGGGTCGGCAGCGGGGCCCATCCCTAACGGCCGGGAAACAACTGAAGGAAATGACATTGTGCAACAACACCCTCCTCCGCTTCCGCCATCATCGCCGCTTGCAAACTATTCATCGCTTCAACGTCAATATAAGCGTCAAACCATGCCTAGTTTGTCAACGATCGAACGTCCGACTACACCATCTTCTGGTAATGTGTTTGATCGACTTTCTCAAACACCCACTAGAGCTTCTCGCGCAAAAATGTCGTATCAACGTCATAGCAGTGGTAGTATGGAAGAATTACGACGACGATGGGATAGTATGGAACAAAATGAACAATTGCAACAACAACCAGAACGAGTTGCTAGTCCATTCTATTAAATGATGATGATATACCCTCTTCTCTTATTTTCTAATATGCTTTATATATATATATATTTCAACCCGGGAAAAAAAGAAGGAATTATATTTTTTTTTGTTGATCATATATATATATATATATATATATAATGATCATTATCCATCAATGTCAATATATTCGAAACAGACCCCTTTTTATTTACTTTTTACTTTTTATTATTATTACTATTATTATTATACATTATTTATTGCTTTTCAAAAAATAAAATATATCCCTCCCCTTCTTGTTTAATGTACAGTAACTCTTTTTTTTTTCTTCCCTTTTTTTTTCTCTTTCTCTCTTGAAGTATTATTATATAATAAAGAAATCATTTATTATCCTTATTCTTATTTGTTTAAAACCAATATAAAACCTTGAATTAAGCTTTTCAATGTATTAATTGGTATAAATTTTTCTGGAACAAGACTGACACTAGTTACGTACCTACTAAAAAAGTTACTGCTTGGCATTTCTTATTATATGAAACTAGGACGTCAGGAACAAATTTTTGAAACAAAAAATTGTGAATCTAATAAAATTGATCCTCAGGTACGTACGAATCAAAAATAATGGTGTGGGGTATTTAACACATCACAAATAATATACGTACGTATAAAAAAAATGTTTATCAAGTACGTAATGTATCATTTTTAGTGCTATTTACAAAAGTAAATAAATAATAAATAAAATGGTGCACTGACCAATTTTTTTTATAAAGATGTTATTGTTTATGAACAAAAATGAACGCACTAAATTATTGTTTGTTTTTCAAAATTATGCTTTGTGACACAACATAAAACAACGTGGAATGAAAAAAAAAAGAGAGACGACGATCTGTCAAATTCATCTGAAACCTAATTGATGTTAGCCAAGAACGGAGAGCGGTATACAAATCCATTGATTATTCTCAGACAAAAAGGAAGATCTGGACCTCTTCATTTTTTCTTGTCAGTGAGACATGACGAATAATGAAACGTGCCTACTATAGAATTCAGCGATCAAATAAAAAAAAAAGGGGAACTTGGTCAATTAATCCATCATCAAGTCAGGGTAAGCAGAAACCCAGATGGGTGAAAATAAAAACTATAAAAGGCCGGGTATATGACTTTTTGAACCTTTTTTTTTTTTTCATTATTCTTCACACTCTTTCATCTATTTGATTCCTTTTTAGCTGCTGGTTCGGCTTGTATATATACATTTCTTTTACATTCCTTTACAAAATGCAACTCTCATTCTTTCTTTTCGCAACACTCCTTATTGTCGGTTTGGTTCAAGCCCTTCCTGCCCACAAAAAACGTGACTCTGGTAGTCTTTGGGGTATTACATATACAGCAAAAGGATCTGATGGCTCTTGTCACAGTCCCGAGCAGGTCTCGGAATTCATCAAGCGTTTCAAAGACAATGGTATCAAGAACATTCGTACCTATTCCCAAGAATGTGATCAATTACCCAACATTTTAGATGCTATCGAAAAGAATGGCGGTGACATGAAAGTGTTGGCTGCCGTTTGGATTGGTGGTGATGACGATGACAAGGAAATCTCTGACCTTGAAAAGAATTTGAAAGGTGCTAACAAGGATTTGATTTCTGGTATTGCAGTTGGTAATGAAGCTGTCCAAGGTGGTCTTATGGATGGTGGTAAGGTTGCTTCCAAAATCAAGGAAATCAAGGAAAAGTTCAGTGAATTCAAGATTGGTACTGTCGATACACCTACTGGCTTTAGCAGTGATATGGTTGAAGCTTCCGATATTATTTGGGTTAACATTCATCCTTTCTTTGGTGGTGTTTCCGCTGATGAAGCTGTCAAGAACTTGGAAGAACAAATCTCTAGTTTCGAAGGCAAGGCTAGTGGTAAAGATATTGTCATTAGTGAAGTAGGCTGGCCCTCTGAAGGTGAATCTAATGGTAATGCTAAACCCGGTGTCGATGGTATGTCCAAGGTTGTAAAAGCTTTGATGAACAGCGATATCCAATATTATTTCTTTGAATCTCATGATAGCAAATGGAAAGGTGATGGCTCTTATGGTGTTGAACCTCATTGGGGTCTTATCGATGCCAATGGCAAATCCAAGATTTCTGAATTTCAATAAATATAGAATAAATATTATAAATAAAATAAAATAAAATAAATACTACATCCAAGTAAATATTATATCTATATACTATCTTTCATGATTTTTATCGTCTTGCCATTGTCAAATAATTTATCTGAAACAAAATTTGAGGTGTTTTCAGACACCGAGCTTTAAGTTTCCTTTATAAGTATCTTTTATAAATTAATATCCCTACAATTTTGATATATTCTGTCTAAAAAAGAACCGTCTAGACCAAGTTAAATATTTTCAGCGCCAAGATGAAAAAAGGTACCCGTGAAATTTACTACATATAAAATAAACGTACGTGTACTTGATATATAACTTTATTAGAATTATTAGGTACTACGTTTTACTTTTAATATTCTCATGCAAGCAATTATACAAGTATTAGAATCCGTCTTTTGAAGGTATACATGTCGGTAACACAAATTAATATCAAAGGTTTCGATTGCATAAATTTTTTGTTGATAAAAGTATCATTATATATTAAAATTATTTAGTTCCATGATTGCCGAATAAAGAACTATAAGCCGTAAATTCATTCATCCTCTAGAGTAAGGCATAAATATACATGATAATAGTAATAATGATAAATACCGGAGGTTTTCCCGCGGTCAGACAGTTGGTGTAGATACGAATAATGGTAGTGATAAAGAAAGAATGTATAGGTACACAGAAACAAGACAACATTGATTTTTAGGCTGTAAGCCTTCTTTGTCTGTCTTTTTTTAAAAAGATCTTTTACGTATATATTATTGTTTCTCATATCTTAAAAGGACTGGTAAGCCAATAATTTTATACTATAATCTTCCAATCCTCTTCTTTATTGAATATATAGTTCTTGATATTTTTTTAGCACCTTATTAAAGTCAAATATGTCTTTTTTTTTTACATACGTAAAAACCTTAAAAGAATTGGTATATTATAACAAGACAAGTAAAATAATATACTAAATATATAAAGCATCATCTATTTATACGTATTATAAAATAAGAAATCTACTTAAAGTAATTATAATATTATGTACTTTACGTGAAAATACTACTATATTTTTATTATAATCCATACTAAATATGTTACACTGTATATAAAACATTTACAGGGATAAAAGCTTATTGTGGTTCTGATACGTAGTAAGAAAATAAGTGAGTTCTATCTCTTATTGTGTTTTTTTTTACTATTTTGAAACATAATATATTATAAATCAGTCTCTATGACAATATTATCGCTTTACGATTGCACTCGGTGATTATCAATTAACGTCGATAACAAAAGATAACTATACATGATGTGATTTATCCAGTATAATAGAATATATTGTCATAATAAAGTAACAGAGTGATAAGTATATATAGAACGTTTGTAAATCTTTTCTATAATTTTGTCATTTACATAAACTTATTTCTTCGCTAAATAAAAAAAAACATTTATTGCTTCTTCTGTGGTATATTATTATAAAACAATTAGCATAATGAGAATTAACTTTTAATACTTCCTCATATATCCCCAAAACAACAGTTCATATATACAATATATACAGTCCATTCTATTTTGTTAAGTAGAAAAGAATAAGCGGAATTTATAGACAATTTCCATTTTTGGAAAAGAAACTCTTTCCGAAATTTTTTTTTTCTTTTTTTGCTTTAATTTTTTTTTTCTATAAGAAAAATAAAAAAAACATTTACATTCAAAAATAAAATAATCGATCGATCGATTTGATTTGATTTTCAATGGCCCTTACACGTGCACAACAACGAGCATTATCAAAAAAATCTTCAGCTAATGGTAAAGCTAATCAACCGGATCGTTCTAACAAACAAATAACAACTACTACAAAAAAAGATAAAGATGCTTTACTCGATCAAGTAACGACTAAAACAAAAGATCAAGAAGAATCAGAATCAGATTCAAGTGACAATGAAGAGAGTGAGGAAGAAAGTGATAATGAAAGCTCATCAGCTTCATCATCATCAGAAGAGAGTGACAATGATAGTTCAGAAGAATCAGAAGACGAAGATTTAGATGCATTATTAGAAAAGGCCCAAAACGCACTTACAAAACAACAACAATTGGGTGGTGAACAAGACCAAATTAAACTGTAAGTTTTGTAAAATTAGATGGAAGCTGTTATTATGAAAATCATCATCTCACCGATTGATTCCTTCTTTTTTTTATATATTATAAAATGGTGTGTATAGTGATACCGAAGATGATAAAGAAAAACAAATCAACTTACCCAAACTGGATTCAGGCATCACAATTGATGGTGAATTATATATACGAAGGGCAGAAGGGGATAGAGTTGCTCGATTAGTTGATAGTGCCGTGGATATTATTGATAATGATGAAGATAAAAAGAATCGAAAATATAAAAAGGTTGTAGAAGCAATTAAGGAACGAGAAAAGGAAGATAAAGAACGATTATCACGTAAACAACGAAAAGAGGTAAACATTTCCTTTCATCTTCAATCAAATTAAAAAAAAAGTATCTACGTAAAAGAAAAGTATCTACGTAAAAGAAAAGTATAATTGATTATGAATTGTCTAGGAACGAGAAATGACAGCTGGTAAAGGATGGTTTGATATGGGTAGACCTGATATGACACCTGAATTAAAACGAGATTTACAACTCTTAAAAATGCGTCATGTTATTGACCGTAAACGACATTATAAGAAGATGGGTAAAGAAACAGCCAAATATTTTCAAGTGGGTACAGTTATTGAAGGTGCTACCGAATTTCATTCATCTCGAATTAATCGTAAGGATCGTAAACAAACTATTGTGGATGAATTAATGGCAAATGAACAAGCCAGAGATTATTATAAACGCAAGTATACTGAAGGCCAATCTCGAGGAAATAATGGTCGAAAGAAGGCAAAACGACAAACAAAACGTTTGTAAAAAAAAAACAAATATTATTATTATTATTATTCAACAAAACATTTATATATTCTTTTTGTATTTTTTTTTCTTTCTTTCTTCTTATAATAACCATCATGCATCATTAAAAAAAAAGTAATCATACATTTATTTCATATCATCATTGAAATGTGATATTATTATGTTTTATTTGGGGGGATATGTTTTATTTCACATGATACAACTATTCTATGATGAAATAAATAAGTGAAGAGCTACGTACTTGGTATATGATTTAATTCAACTTATCGAAAGAATCGTTTTCTAACGTTTTAATATGTATTTCATATTCTTACATGGAACAATAACATATTCATCATCAAATAAATCGTCGATACTAAGCATAGAGATGAATGATATAATCACATTCATTCATTTCATTGATAGAATTGGGTTCCTTTTTCTTCTTCTTTTAAAGTTATTATATCTTAAATAGGGCGTAATGATTCCTAATTCGATGAGAAATGTGAACACCGAGCTTTCGGAATGAATGAATGTAGGGTTACACTTATTGTCCCATTTATTTCTTCTCATCATATGCAACCATCTTTTTTTTTTTTGGGTTTCACCAAATGGTACATAAAGATAAAATGTTGTCTAATGATCTGGGGAAGTGGGGATAAAAAAAAACAATTATCATGATTATATATCATTTTCTGATATCTTTTGATATTACATATCAAGTATAGAAATGTTTTATGTAATTTTGCCTCAATTTAAATCGTTAGTATAATAGTAATTATTATCACATTGAAACTGTTGTAGACTTTGAACCGTATTCTTTTAGCTAGGTGAAAAAGCTAACAGCAATTAAAATGGGTCATACAGTACAGGTTTACCTTTTCAAACCTTTTCATAAATACTATTTAGTAAAATATTGAATTCATAACGGGTTCATTCAATGCAAGTAAATAGTTGTTTATACTAAGAAAGTTATCAGTGATCAAATTTTAAATGAATCCTACTGTAATATGTTTTTGTAATATATGAAACCGGATTACGTACAGATAATTTGTCTTCGGTATATAATCCAAAATAGGATATGGTCCCTTTTCAATCCATCGAAATGATCTTAACCGCCCTTTTCTTTTTTTTTTCTCATCATCGATCGATTTATTCCTCTGTACACAAACAAATTCGACGCCACACTATATAGGTTAATTAACGAAGAAAAAGATTATATTTGCTCTGATTTTTTTATATTTATTTATTTGTATCACACATAATAGAACTTTAATTATTTCTTATAAAGAAGTAATCTTTTAAATTCTTTTTAATCCATTGATTTCTCTATTGTTTTTATATGAAATATTTTTTTTTTTTTAAAATAAAAAAAAATAATAAAACGAATGATAACTCAACATTCCTTGTAAACTGTCCATATATAAAGTTTTGCATATTTTTTACAGAAAAAAAAAAGATTGTTGGCGGGACCAAGACCAAGTTTTTTTTTGTTTGGCATATGACAGATAATGTGCGTGCATCCACCATCATGATCTTTTTATGGTACGAAAAATATATATATTTCTATCCTTTTAACATATATTGGTGGGAAAAATAGACGACAAAAAAAAATCATATGTTCATTGTTATTATTATTATCATTATTACGTTAAAAAAAACAGGAAATGAAAGAGACGAGAGGAATGATGAAAAACTAACGAAGAAGGGGGGAGGCGATCTTTTATTATTGAAATTCCCGCGTGTTTCACTATCTCATTTGATGATAATGGATTTTAAATGTGTGTACCTCTAAACAATTTAAACGACATTTTGTGTGAGAGAAAAATTGAAAATAAAAACAAGTTATTTTTGTAAGTCATGAGTTATTAAAATAGTGTTTCTTTTATGCAAACCAGATGAAAATTGTAACCAAGTTATTGTATATATGTCACTTATCCTGATATAGTGATTATATATATTGGAATGGTAGGGAGATGAATTTTAAAACATTTATCTTTATTTTTTTAAAAAGTACTGTTGCTACATATAACTTTTAAAAGACAAAATCAAACACATTTTCTTCTTTAAAAGAAAATGAATAATTTTTTTATTCACTCATTTTACAAGAGAAATAAAACTGACGGCCATTCTTTTTTTTTTTTTTTTTTTTTAGGTTACACTTTTGTAATACCAAATATGCGGAACTCGATCCTGAAAATAAGCCGAGATTATAACTAATAATAATTTATTCTTCTCTGTTTTCTTTTTTGAATTTTTGATATATTGTGCATCATAATACAAAGTAATAAATATATCTAATAATAATATAATAATAATAATAATAATAAACACTGAAATCGAATACGTTATATAAACAAAGATCCTCAAATCCTCATCCCTCCCCCCCCCTTTTTTTTTTCTACCATTAATATAATTTATAATATACCATTTTTTAATATTCAATAATAACATATATATTTTTAGTGAACCTAATAATAAAACGACTGTAATTTTTATTTTTATTTTTGGCTTCTTGATTAGTAACGGTTTGTAACCTAGTAACATTTCTTTTTAAAAAAAAATTCCAAAGTAAAAAAAAAAAACATTCCTTAAAGATGTATCAATGTTATATCGTAAGAACAAATACATATCGAGTCTAGTGTTATATATAATTATTAGAGTCCGGTGATATGAAGTGTGAATGTATGTATGTGTGTGTGTGTGTGTGTGTGAATATAGAATAGGTTTAAACTTTGTTCCCGTCCAGATTATTTTAGTGTAAGATGCTTTTCACATGAAAATAGTGTGTGTATGTTTTTCTACCGAGTAAATCCATAGGAACCATTTTATTACTCTCTTTTGTTTTATTTATTTATTTTTCTGGATTTGATAAAATAAAAAGGAAATTAGAAAAAGAAAAATTTCAAGTTTTTTTATTAGTTTATGTAATAATAATAATAACCATAAAAAAAGAGACTGGCGACGGAGTTATATTCAACTGCATATTTATAGCAGAATCAAGTACATATATAGATAATAGACAGAATACATGTCATTTTTTTGTTATTTTTGGGTGTTGAATGTGCGATTTTTTTTTGTGATAGTTTAATTCCACAGTGTTTTTTTGTGTATCAACTATTTTACAAGCAAAAAAAAAAAAAAAAGAAAAAAGAAAGAAGAATCGGAATGGCGCGTGGCTTTGGTCGTGCAGCAAGGCAATAGGTTTAGTGTAACCATGGAAACCTTTTTAACTCCCACTTTTCTCTATTTCCCACCGTTTTTTTCTTTTCATTTCTCTTTATCTTTTCTTTCCTTTTCACTTGTATCATTTTTTTTTATATCTTTTTGTATATTATCGTGCTGGTTCACAACTTTCTTTTTTATTAAAAAAAAAAAAACAACAGACACTCGTTTTTCATATATCTTTGACACTTTATATTTTGTACAGAAAAAAGAATCCTTCCCCTTCTCCTCCAATTTACATTTCCTTCCAATTTTTCTTTATATATATATATATACTTATATATATTCACACTTTGATCAAACAACAATAACACACAGTTTCCTGTAACCCCCCCTTTTTTTTCTCCTTAAATTCTTTTTTAGAATATCAAAAGAAAAATGATTACCAAACATTCTCATCATGTTCGTAACAATAACACTAGTTTATCATCAACTACGTCAACAGCTTCACCCTCTGCACCCACACGTAAACGTACACATCTGAAACCAAGTCAACTGACAATTCTTCAAAATTCATTTACAGTGAATCCATTACCAGATGCTAGTGTACGTAGTCAACTTGCACATGATTTAAACGTTAGTGAACGTACTATTCAGATTTGGTTCCAAAATCGTCGTGCAAAAGCACGAAAGTTAGAAGCTTTATCCAATTCTTTAAATACTGTTGTTACAACAACTGGTAATGTCAATAATTATCCACATAATATTCATTTTCCTCATCATACCAATAATACAGCTCATCCTTTGGTAGCTATGGGATTTCAACAACAACAACAACAACAAGATTCTATTCTTTTGCCCCGCTGGATGGAGCAAGCAACACGTTCTCATCATCATCCACCACGTTATCAACCTACTTTTCGTACAATGATGACACCTGAACGATTTGAAGAACTTAAACAACAACCTACACAAACTCGTCGTAATAATGGAAGACCTCGTTCAAGTTCCAAACCAGAAAAAGTAGTTATTATTGAAGACGAAGAAGAAGAAGAAGAAAAAAAAGGAATTCAAGAACCTTCAAATATTGAAATGCGTTCAATGTCAGAAGGTATTCCACTTAAACATTCTTCTTCTACTACTTCCGCGGAACCTCAACCATCATATCAACAAAATATCGTACCACTTTTAAATATTCATACACTTCGTATTGGTAGTTGGTCTCGTTTTGCTTTTCAAGAAGCGAATGAAAATAATAATGATACTTTATGCGATTTAAAATGTTTTATTGACCCAATAAATAAACAAATGACATGGCAAGTTTTAGCTGAAGGTCATTTGTTTCGTATTCAAGTTCCTATGGAATCTATTACACAAATACGATTGGTTCAAGAAGGTCAATTGGAAATTGAGTTAGATCCTCAACATTGTTTCTTTGGGATGTTCCATCATCAAAAATGGATTCGATGTGGTGATTTTTCACAAGATAAGCAAGCAAGTCATGAAAAAGTACATGTATTGAAGGGCAATCATGATGCAGTTCAACAAGTTCTTTTGGATTTGGCAGCTTTAGTTCCCGAGTTAACTGCCAAGATGATTTTAACTCCGTTACCTTTGATGATGGATGATAATGATTTAATGTCATGTTCACCTTCCGTTACTCCAGAACCTTTTTTGAATTTCTCTCCTCTTTATCCTAGTAATAATACAAATACAACAATGGGTGTACATTCAACAACAACAACAACTGCAGGTCATTTTCAAGTGCCTCAATTACATTATCAACAAGTGGATAAATCCTTATGGAATGTTTATGGTGCTGCAGCAGTTGATCCAACAAGTTCACTTTATCAAATGTCACCTTATGAATTCTAATATTTTATTTTATTTTATTTTAGAATAAACAAAAAGTTAATATAGTATTTGGACACTTTGGATATATCTCTTTCTCTCTCTCTCTCTCTCTCTCTCTCTCTCTCTCTCTCTCTCTCTCTCTCTCTCTCTCTCTCTCTCTCTCTCTCTTCTTTTTTTTTTCTTCTCAATTCTCTTCTTCACCTCCTCATTTTTTTTCTTTTTAAAATAAGAAAAATAAAACAAACATTGATAAAACAATAACAAAAGGGATTCATGGAGTATATAGTATACCATTAAATGCTGAGCAAAAAAAAAAAAAGTATATAAATAGAGTGATATTTCATTCATCTTGATAATAAAAATTTAAAAATAGAATCATAAAAGATTTCATTATTCTTTATATAACATTATCTTTTAACAAAAAATGCAAATTATAAACATGCTCAGAATTAGTAAACAACCGGAACTATATACAATGCCGACAATGTAACACACGACTTACTACATACTACTTTTAAACATACATCATTTATCATTTACGTATATATATCGAAATAATAGTAAGTAATAATATATCAACAATAACAACAAAGATAACATTATTGATGTTTAACAATCAATTAGTATTAAGAAAGACAACAAACGATACGTAAATGAACTATTTCTATGTTGTATGTATAAGCAGTAATTTCGGAAGAATAATAAAGTTATTGTTGGTTGTTGTTGTTATGGTGATTCTCTTTATAATAAATACGCGTGATTTTTATAATGCAAAATATGTTTTTTTATTCCTCCTTTTTTTTTATTTTTTTATTTTCATTCTTCTTTTCTTTCTTTATCGTATCTTTTTAAATAACTCTTATCAAGAAAATAAAATAAAAAAATGGATAAAACTTGGGAAGCTATTCAAAAGAAAAGTAAGTTAATATCTATTTTATTTTCAATTTAAATTATTAACGCGTTTTATTTCTATCTTTGATACAGCTTTTACAAAATGGTATATATAACACTACAGGAACCGACGACTCGACTAGAAATCCGAATAATAATAATAATAATAATAATAATAATAATAATAATAATACCGTAAATATATATATATAAATATAGGGTGAATACAAAACTTGACATGGGTAGAGTGCCTCACATTCAAGATCTTAGTATTGATCTTGCTAATGGTGTTAGGTTAATTCAATTGTTGGTATGTTTTTTTTTTAAAAAAAAATGGAGGTTGTTATATCTCTCTCCCCAATGATGAGTTATTGTTATTATTTACCAAAAAAAGTAATTTGTTTACACTATATTATATTATAGGAAATCATTGGTGACACAACATTGGGAAAATATAGTATCAATCCAAGAATGAGAATTCAATATGTAGAAAATGTAAATAAAGCACTTAATTTTGTAATGGAAAGAAATGTTCCATTAACAAATATTGGTGCTGAAGATATTGTGGATCGTAATCTAAAATTAGTTTTAGGCATGTTATGGAGTATTATTTTACGTTTTACAATTGATGATATTAGTCAAGATGGTAAAAGTGCAAGAGAAGGTTTATTATTATGGTGTCAACGTAAAACAGTGAATTATAAAGAAGTGGATGTAAGAGATTTTACTTATAGTTGGAAAGATGGTTTAGCATTGTAAGTAAAATTTTAAAGAATGGGGAAGAGAGAGAAAAAGGGAATATCTCATATTTTTTTTTATTTATTTTAGTTGTGCTTTAATTCACCGTCATCGTCCAGATTTATTAAATTATGATGCTTTGGATTTTGTAAGTTGAAAAAAAAAATGTATATATGTGTGTATGTAAAATGTAAAAGAAGATAACTAATATCATGATCATCATCTTTATTTAGTCTAAACCTCATGAAAATACAGCCCTTGCTTTTGAAATTGCAGAAAAATATCTTAATATTCCAGTAAGTGAAATAATGAAAAATAGATGAAGGAAATATTATATTAATATTTTATAATATTTATAGAAATTATTGGATGTTGAAGATATTTGTGATATTGAAAAACCAGATGATAGATCCGTTACAACTTATGTTGCTCAATATTTTCATGCTTTTTCATCCCAAGATAAAGATGAAACGGCGAGTCGTCGAGTAGCTAAATTTGCAGATGTATTACATTCTATTTGGAAAACAAGACATAGTTATGAAGAAAGAGTAACAGCCGTAAGTAAATTCTTTTATATGATAAAAATAGATACATCATATTAAATGGACCTTTTTTTTATATATATATATAGTTAATATATGCTGTTCAAAGTACTCAAAGACAATGGCAACAAACCCAATTAACAGATTCATATGCAGAAACAAAACAAAAAGGAATTGAATTTGCAAATTATAAAAATACATTAAAAAGAGAATGGGTTTCAGAAAAACGTGAATTGGATACATTACTTGGAAATATTCAAACAAAGTTGAAAACATATAATCTTAAACCTTATTTTCCTCCTGAAGGATTAACCTTAAGAGTAAGTAATAATATTAATAATAATTTATTACATAATGAATGTTTTTCTTTTCTTATTCACTCAATTAAAATAATAGGATTTAGATAATATATGGAGAGAGTTATTAAAGCATGAAGCTGTTTATCATCGAAATATTAATAGTAAACTTAGAGAGTAAGTCTTCTATTCATTCATTCATGAGATCATGAACTAACTACTGCTTTTGTTTATTAAAAAAAAAGAATCAAAGAAAATCTTCGTAAAGCATATGCTAATGCTGCTAATGTATTTCAACAAAAATTGGATACAATTTCTGCTGAACTAGCTTCATTAGATGGTGATCTAGAGGTGAGCTTATAAAAAAGATATTATTATTAACAGTCTGTTGACACTTACTCTCTTTTTACATATTCTATTTTTATTTCAGAATCAACTTAATTGTGTTGTTGGGTTAGCAAGAGAAATAGTACCTTTACAAAAAAAGTTACAAGCCATTGAAACTTTAGATCAAGCTTGTTTAGAAGCAAATATTGAAGAAAATGATTATACTGTTTATTCATTAGAAGATCTTACATTTGAATTAGGTCTCGTTGAACGAGCCACCAGAAACAAAATTGCATTTATTGAGAACCAGGTAAAAAAAAAAAATAGATAGAAGAATCAATATAAAATCAGATGGGGGGCGCCTCAAAAAGGTTTTAAATGTCATAACTGTCATTTTTTATATATATTTAGAGTATATCAAGAAATATGACCAATTTGACACCAGCTCAATTAGAAGAATTTGAACATGCATTCCGTCATTTTGCAAATGATCATAATACTTTGTCTATGGAAGGATTTCGAGCAGCATTGGCTAGTTTAGGATTATTTTATGATGATTATGAAATGGGTCTTTTATTTGATCATACAGCACAAAATCATGAAAGTATTCGATTTGAACAATTTATTCAATTTATGGTATCTATTACAGAAGATAAATCAACACCTGATCAATTACATCATGCATTTCAAACCATTGCAGGTGATAAACCTTATATTACTGAATTGGATTTAAAACGATGTATGATGCCAGAACCTGATGTGGATTATTTAGTAAGAGAAATGCCTATGATTACTTTATCTCCAAATAATAATACTTCAAGTATTGAAAAAGATATGGCATTTGATTATAGTCATTATGTGGATCAAATGTTTAAATAATTTTTCCTTTTGACAAATAAATGTATTCCCATCCTTCCCCTGTGTTTTTTTTTTTTTTTCAATTTGATATCTATTTTCCTTACTATATATTACTAACACATATTCATGTTTCCTCATTCCACTCAAATACAATTTATATAAACAAAAAAAAAATTGTGTTTTTTTATTTATTTATTTACGCATTCTCTTTCTAAACCTTTCTGCTACAATTTCATCAGTAGCACTTTGTCTTGAACGACCTCTATAATCTGGTTTTTGAATATGTTTTTCATAATTAGCTGGTACACGATTCGCTATATAATATATATAGAGTAATTTTTTTTTTTTTTTTTAGTATCACGCTTTTCAAACATATATTCTAATAAATATAAACTTACGTCGTTCTCCTGATGTTCCCTCACGAGCTTGATTCTTTTCATCAAAAAAAATAAAAAATTATAAAGTCAGTTTTTCTTTTACTTGGCAACACTTTTACAATAAAGAACAAATATTTACCCTTCTTTCTTCCTCTTGTTGTCGTTGATCCATATATTTTCGTTTAGCACGTTCCGTTTCTTCAATATTCTTTAATCGAACACTAAAAAAAAATCAAATGAATATACTTATATATATATATATATATATATATATTCCAATACTAATAATAAATTACACTTACTCGATACCAAGATCTACTTCAGGAATAGCTGTCAACATTTGTGTAGATAGTTGTACACTACCTTCTTCTACTTGTTTAGATTGAACTCTTAATCGTTCTGGAAGCATATATAATTCTTCATAAATATCAACAGGACCGTCTTTTTGTTCTCCAGATTCATCTTCTTTTTCTTCTGTTCGTGTAGAAGGTTCTCCTCGACGTTTTCGCATTTCTTCTTCAATATAGGACATCCTAAAAAAAATATGAATTAGCGAGTGCGGGGGGGAGTTTTTTTTTGCTTTTTTTTTTATATCAAATATATATATATATATATATATATATATATATTACATGTGTTTATCAACATCCAATGCATTCGTTTGTGTAGTAAATGTATCTAATTTTAATTTTTTCTCGGTTCCTTCTTCGTCATCAGGTCTATTATAAAGTATAAATTATTATTATTATTATTATTATTATTATTTACTTTAGAAGAAATGAAAGTATTTATTTACCTTCCACCTTTACGAACAGCATCCTTATCAACTAATCCTCCAGTTAATAACTTCCATGGGTCAGATGGTTTTTCTTTTTCTGTATCTTTCTTTTTCTTTTTTTTATCTCCTTTAGATAACTTTTCAACATCAATACCACCATGACGTCGTTTTAACCGTCTTAATTCTTGTAAATCTTCAATCTTTTCACTTATTTTTTTTTTTTTTTTAAAAAAAAAGAAACAAGATCGTTGCGATTAAAAGATGTTAGATTGAGATTAGGAGATGTTTATGCAAAATATTTAGATCTTAATATATTTTATTATTATTATTACCTAATGTCTTCAGATCCACTTGTTAATTCTTCTTGATTTTGTTGTTCTATTTCTTCTTCGTCTGATTCTTGTTTCTTTTTTCTATAATTTCTTTGTTTACGTTGAATTGCCATGATAAATAAGAAATAGTTGTGTATAAATATATTATATCTTCTTTTTTCTTCTCTTTCTCCCTCATATCCTAGCAACACTTTATAACTGAGCTGAGTTTTATTTTGGTTATCTTTGCTTTTTTTTTTTTTATTTCACTTATAGCTTGCGCGTCCCTCCTCCTTCTTCTTTATACCAAATACTCTCTCATATACATAATGGTAAGGTTTTTTACTATATCAAAAGAAAAAAGTTGTTGTCATTTTTTTTTTATTTATAATTAATCATTAATTGTTATTATTATCAGTCTCTTCAAATTGCTCCTTCGTCTCAACCCAATAACGTTGCTAAATCTACTTTTGACACAAAACACGCCGAACTTGGTGGTCATGATGCACTTCGATACGGTACACGTTCCATTAAGACTGAAGTCTTACCTGGTCATCCTCTTCAACAACGATTGGAAAACGTAAATAATAATTATTAGAAAAAGAAAAAAAAATAGTCGAGGAATTGAAATGGCCTGTATATATATATATGAGGAGTGTATGTATCGCTTAATAATAATCCCCTTCTTATTTATTATTATTAGTGGAATGAATCACAATGGGAACTCAAGTTAAATATGGCTCGTCAAGTACATGGTATGCATGCACCTATTCGTATGATGATGGAACGAGATATTGTTAGCCAGGTAAAAAAAAAAAATTACATATGCATTGTAAAAAAAAATTAAAAAAATGGATTGAATATTATATATATATATATATATCTAACGAGATTATATATATTATAGCGTCAACGAATGCCTGTATTACCATCATCTAATCTTCATTTAGATGTCCTTATGGGTAAAGATGAAACTATTGACTTTGAAGACTTTTTGAATGGTAAGAAAAAAAAATATAAGAATGAGATAATTTGGCATGAAATTTATATATATTCTTCTTTTATAATAGATCCTGCCATGTCGACGGATACTTTAGATATTCATGCTGCAATGGAACACAAGCTTAACCTTAAGATTTAAGATCATCTTTTTTTTTTATATATACATAAAAAAAAAAAAAAACCCCACCTCCCGTTTTACCCTATTTCTTTCACCTTACAAAACCATTTTATTTTTCCTTAAAAATAACGAGATATTTTATATATATAAATGAAATGTGATATATAAAAGTTGTTATGGTTTATTTTATTTTTTATTTTTGGATTAAAAGAAAAGAAAAGAAGGAAAAAGGGTATTATTGATTTTTAAAACAAAAAATGGATGGCAGTAACTTTTTTTTTATGTTGCCCTTTGAACCTAAGTTTATCAAAAAAAAAGAAAAGTTAAATATACTATTTCTCATACTAAGTAATATTAAATAATACTCACAGGTAAAAATAACTTAAATTCAGCAGGTAATTCTTCTTCAGCATATAATCGATCTGTAAAATAAATACGGCGTAAACGACAATTGGCATGAACAGTAACACGTGTTGTCTCCACATAATTTGTCCCATAAGCACGTTTGACATAATCTGCCAAATTAAATACAATTTGATTCCATCCTGGATCCAAACGCATAGGCATGGTTGTAATATAAGGTTTAACGCGTGTTGCTACTTGATAATTGGATGCACGAAATCGTCTTGTTTCACCTTTATCATCCAATACTTGTATTTCAAATGAAAAGTATTTGCCCAAATTTTTTGCTATAAGAACAATAAAAGGTAATTTGATACCTAACGTACGATCTAATAATGCAGGACAAGTAATATATGTTTCTGATAAATTGGGTGATAATAATTCAATTACTTTCGAACTAATTAATTCATCGTCGACCATTTGAACATAAGATTGTTTTTCTTTTAATTTTTTATCATTATCGTCTTCGTCGTCGTCAGAATCATTATCGTCAGTGCCATCGTTATTGTTATTATTAGGATCGTCCATACGAATGGTAGGTGCTAGTTGTGTATGCCATAATTGTAATGGTTCAGTACTAAAAGAAATTTATATCAAAAAAAAAAAAAAAAAAGGTTTAATCTTTTTGTGTGTCAAAAAAAAAAATAAATAAATAGAAATCTGTTTTTTTTTTATTTACCCAAGACTATAAAGAATAGAAAGAAATCCAGACTGTTTTTATGTTTTATAGCATTTATGTTAGCTTGAATTCTTTAATAATTAATTCGTAAAAGAATATATATATCCATGATTACTATTTGACCCGGTTAGGAGAAACGTGCCTGAAAAGTGTTTTTAAACATAATTTTTTTTTTTTTTTACAAGTGGGTTAAAAAAGTTAAAAAAGAAATGGGAAACTTTCCCAAAATTGGAGCATTATAACTATAAAATTTTGGATGGGGGGGTGTCTCCGATTTGCTAGTTCTTTTATACTTATATAATTAAAATATTATATCTTGTATGTAAATACTTTCACTACTTAGTATATAATCTACGTATTAGATAGATGAATAAACTTCTTTCAAATTAGCAATGGAATTTATAAAATGTTTCAGATTAAAATATCTTATTATAGTCCCCTAGGAGTTAAAGGTCATCCTCTCTCTCTCTCTTTTGACAAGGGATTTTTTTTTTTTTGGATCTTTTTTGAAACATTGGACGTTTTTTTTTTATCTATCCCTTTTTTTCTTTTCTAATCACACCCTTTTTTTTAAAAAAAAAAGATTTTTCATGTTATAAGATTTTAAATATATGGATGGAGAAAAATTAAACGTTAGTCATAATAACGTTGATTATAATCAAAATCAATCACAAGATATTGAATCAGCTCCTCGTGCTTCATATGCTGGAACTGCAGAAACTTGTGTTGAACCAGAATGTGGTCACGAGGATACCTATGGTGAACCTGATGCAAATCAAGTCGATGTTAACAGTAAATATTTTTTTTTAATGAGATAATATGAATATAAATTATAGAGTTGATATGGATTAAAACTGTTTATTCCTTTAAATTAGATGCTATTAGTGAATATCATCATTTAAAACGTGAATTATCGACTATTAGTCGTAAAAAAACGCAACATCGTCGTCCAAGTGTTACACTTGAAGAAGGCGGTGAAGAATCTACAAAGGATGAATTCAATTTAACAGAGTTTATGAACGGGTTTAATGAAGAAGCTAGTCAATCTGGTATTAAACTAAAAAGATTAGGAATTGTTTGGAAGCACCTTGTTGTCAAGGTAAAAAAAAAAAAAAAAAAAAAAAAATGCCTACTCTATTAATTTTATAACCACTTGATCCGTGTTAGAATCTAATACATATCTATATAAAAAAAAATAGGGTTGGGGAGCTGATGCTAATACAATAGCAACCAATTTAAATGTTCTCACAAAGTTATTTCAACCATGGAAACTATTGGGTATTGGAAAAAAATGTTCTAAAAAAACCATCTTACATGGTATAACTGGATTTGTAAAAGAAGGTGAAATGTTATTAGTCTTGGGTAGACCTGGTTCTGGTTGTACTTCCTTTTTAAAAATCTTGGCTAATGTACGTCAACAATATACTGATGTGGAAGGTGAAGTTAATTATGGTGGAATTGATGCAATTACTTTTGGTAAACGTTATCGTGGTCAAGTCGTTTATAATGAAGAAGAAGATCAACATTACCCAACGTAATTTGCAATTATATATATATAGCTCTCTTATTATTCTCTTCTACTATAAATAACATTAAACTAAAAAAAAAAAAATGAAATATTTATTAGGTTGACAACTAAACAAACATTACAATTCGCATTACGTTGCAAAACCCCTGGTAAACGATTATCTAATGAAACCAAAAAGGTCTTTGTTCAGCGTGTCATTTATGTCCTTGGAAATATGCTTGGTTTGACAAAACAAATGAATACAATGGTCGGTAATGCGTTCATTCGTGGACTTTCAGGCGGTGAACGTAAACGACTTTCTATTGCTGAAGTCATGACCACATTAAGTACCATCACATGTTGGGATTGTTCCACCCGTGGTCTTGATGCTGCTTCTGCTCTTGATTATGTTCGTTCTCTTCGTATCATGACTGATATATTTAAAAAGACAACCATATCTACTTTATACCAAGCATCCGATAGTATTTACAAACTATACGACAAAGTACTTGTTCTTGACGATGGTTACTGTATTTATTTTGGTCCTACCAATCAAGCCAAAAAATACTTTGAAGATTTAGGGTACCATTGTCCCATGCGAAAATCGATACCGGATTTCTTGACAGGTCTTTGTAACCCATTGGAACGAGAAATCAAACCTGGATTTGAAGACACTGCTCCAAAACATTCTTCCGAATTTGAACAATGTTATCGTCACTCTCAAATATACCAAGATATGTTAAGAGCACTGGAGGAATATGAACAAGAAATTAAAGAAACAAAACCAGCAGAAGAATTTGTGGAAGCTGTTCGTGCAGAACATCAAAAACGAGCTCCCAAAAAGTCGCCTTATACAACATCCTTTTATCAGCAAGTCAAGGCATTGATTGCACGTCAATTTCATTTACAATTAAAAGATCGACAAGCATTGATTTCTCGTTATGGAACAATTTTAATTCAAGGTCTGATTACAGCTTCTTGTTTCTTTCAAATGCCAAAGACTGGTTTAGGTGCTTTTTCACGGGGTGGCGCTATTTTCTTTTCATTGTTGTTTAATGCTTTTATTTCTCAATCGGAACTTGCGGTATTTATGACGGGTCGATCGATTTTGGAAAAGCATAAACATTTTGCAATGTATCGTGCTGGTGCTTTTTATCTTGCTCAAGTCATTCTTGATTTTCCATATGCCATTGTTCAAGGTATAGTAATACAAGGGTTTAAAACGATGAGTGCCTGAAATGCTGTATTTACAATGTATATATATATATATATTGACACACATGCTTTTTTTTTTATTCTTTTATTCTATACGTAGTGCTACTTTATGAAATATGTGCTTATTTTATAATGGGCCTTAATTTAAATGCGGGTCGATTTTTTACATTCTTTATTGTACTTGTATTTACAAATCTAATGATGAATGGTTTCTTTCGATTTTTTGGAAGTATTTCTACAAATTGGTATATGGCAACTCAAATTACTGGTGCAATATTAATTTCTATGGTGACCTATACAGGTTACGTGATTCCATACCCAACAATGCATCCTTGGCTTTATTGGTAATTTACATTTTATTTTTATTGTTTCGTATCTTTTAATAGGTCATTATTTTTTTTTTGTTAATCTAATATATATATATATATTTGTAATAGGATTTATTGGTTTAACCCACTTAGTTTCGCTTATCAGGCATTAATTAAAAATGAAATGAAAGGTCAAATTTATTCTTGTGAAGGACCTGGTAATGCAGTACCTTATGGTCCTGGATATGATTGGCCATATAAAGTATGTACAATGAAAGGTGGAGCTCCAGGAGAGAACTTTGTCCTTGGTGACAATTATTTGATGACCACATTTATGTACAAAGTATCGTATAGGTGGGCTCCTGATTTTGTCGTGATTATCGCTTATTTTTTATTGTTTACTTTAATAACGGCTCTTGCAATGGAGTATCTTCATCCGAGTGGTACGGGTTCACTTACTAAACTCTATCTGCCTGGAAAAGCGCCTAAGCCAAGAACGAATGAAGAAGAAGAAGAACGGTTGCGTCGTCAAGAACAAGTCACTGATCAAATGAAAACAGCAAGTGAAGGAACTACATTTTCATGGCATCATATAAATTATCAAGTTCCATTTAAAGGAGGTCCATTACATTTACTGAATGATATCTCTGGTATTGTTAAACCTGGTCATTTAACTGCTCTTATGGGTTCTTCTGGTGCTGGTAAAACAACTCTTCTCGATGTATTGGCTAAACGTAAGACCATTGGTAAAGTAGAGGGTCGGGTCTACTTGAACAATGAAGCATTAATGTCCGATTTTGAACGTATCACGGGTTACTGTGAACAAATGGATGTACATCAACCTGCTGTTACCGTCCGTGAAGGTCTCAGATTTTCTGCTTATCTACGTCAAGACAAAGAAGTTTCTTATGAAAACAAAAATGCTTATGTTGAACAAATCATTACACTTTTGGAAATGGAAGATATTGCGGATGCTCAGATTGGTAATGTGGATTCTGGCTCTGGTATTTCTGTTGAAGAACGGAAACGATTGACTATTGGTATGGAATTGGTTAGTAAACCCAAACTGTTATTTTTGGATGAACCGACCTCTGGTTTGGATGCACAAAGTTCCTATAATATTGTTCGATTTATTCGTAAATTGGCAGATGCAGGCTGGCCTGTCTTATGTACAATTCATCAACCTTCTGCCATCTTGTTTGAACATTTCGATCGTTTGTTATTGCTTGTTCGTGGTGGTAAAACGGCTTATTATGGTGAAATTGGTAAAGATTCACGTATTATGATTGATTATTTTGAATCACGAGGAGGTCCGATATGTCCACCTGAAACAAATCCTGCTGAATATATTTTGGAAGTCGTTGGTGCTAAGCAGTCGAATAAGGAGGGTCAACAAATCAAAGACTGGGCACAATTATGGGCAGAATCAGATGAAGCTCAGCAATTAGAAGAAGAACTAGAAATGATTCATCAAAATGCGAATCAGAATCCACAAAGAACATCGCTTAAATATGCTACTGGTTTTTGGTATCAATTATGGATGGTTCATAAGCGAATGACTGTTGCTTACTGGCGATCCCCAGGTTACAACATGGGTCGATTTTTTACTTGTATGTTTATTTCCTTGATGATTGGGTTTAGTTATTGGAAAATGAGTTATACAAGTTCGGATATGCAAAATCGTGTCTTTGTTTTACTTTCTACTTTTCTTTTAGCTCAGACTTTGGTAAATATAAACTCTCTTCCTTGTTTGTTCTTCTTTGACATTTATAAAAAAAAAAAGTCAACTTATACTGATATACTTATATTATGTATACACATTTTTTAATCCGTACTAGATTATTTTGGCTCAACCTAAATTTATGACAGAACGACTTTATTTTCAACGTGATTATGCATCTCGCTATTATAGTTATTTACCATTTGGACTTACATCCATTTTGGTAGAAATACCTTATTGTATTTTCTTGAGTGCTTTCTTTATGTTTGGTTTCTATTGGACTGCAGGTCTTTCAAATACGTCATATCAAGTGGGTTATTTTTTTATCATGATGGTTTTCTTTGTGTTCTGGGCTGTCACATTAGGATTTTTGATTGCTGCAATTTCAAAGACGCACTTGATGGCATGTAAGTTTTTTTTTTTTTAAGATATTTCTATATTCTACTATATATTCTATGCTACGACTTAACGAACACTGAAAAAAATTATAATATTAATTTATGTATTTTTTTTTCTCTCTTTTTTATAAGCTGTCATTAATCCATTATTTATTTCTGTGCTTATTTTATTTGCTGGTTTAATGCAACCTCCACAATCGATGCCTCACTTTTGGAGGTCATGGATGTATTGGCTTGATCCTTTTCATTAGTAAGCGCCTCTTTTTTTTTTCTATTTTATTCTCAATCAACGAAAATCTTGCACATGACTCATTGTAATTCTATTCTTTATATATAGCTATATAGAAGGTAAATATATATAAATATAAAAGGAAGAATTTTCATAAAAAATCTTTGTTACGTACCTATAAAAAAAAAATATTAATCTTTCTATATATATATATATATATATATATATATATATATATAAACAATGGATTAGGTTTAACGGTGAATGAAATGATGCATCTTCCAGTTCAATGTGATCAACGTGATCTTGTTACATTTAATCCTCCTCCTGGACAGACATGTGGTTCATATATGGAACGATTCCTTTCAAACCCACAAAGTACAGGTTATATTGATAATCCTGAAGATAGCTCTCATTGTAATTATTGTCAATTTTCTTCAGGGAAACAATATTATTCTATTACATTCCAATGGTCTGAACAACATCGTTGGAGAAATTTTGGTATGTATATCATAATTAATAGATAAAACATCTCTTTATTATCGGCCTTGTCTTGTCTTTTTTTTTTTTTTTTTTGATAATGATGATGGTAATGATTTTCTATAATTATATACTAAGAAACTAATGAGATCATCGATTGTTTTTTTTTTAAATAATACGTAATATAGGTATTATCATTTGTTATTTTGCTTTCAATACTATTATCTTCCAAATCTTTGTATACTGGACACGAAAAGCGAGACGTTAATAAGTTTTACGTAATAGATGGAAGGGGGTTTAAGAAAAAGATATAGATTTATGTATATAGATGTATTTTGTTTAATAACCTTCGATTCCATTAATGATACAATTAATTATTATTTTATATACTACATATATTGTACAAAAAAGAATAAAGAAGGTATAATAAAAAATTATTACTTGTATATAAGTAATATCAATGTGAAATTTATTCGTACTATAACAACTTTTTTTTTCTATCGTTACCTATTCGTACGAGCAATGAAAAGCAAAAGAGATAATCACATTTAGTCACTTCTCATTTTATATGTTTGCTTCCTTATATTAACGGTGATTATCAGATATGCAATAAAACAGAAAGTATTTATTCTTTATAGTCACCGTAATACGTAAGATATATTAATAAAGGAAATAAACAAAGAATGTATCTTTATTATTTCTTACATTACGTATTCTCAAATGACATTTCATTTCGATCAAAATATTGTTACATAATTCCCAGGTTTCTGGATATATTTTTATAAAAAAAAAAAAAAATGATGTTCTGTTACGTATACTGAACTTACTAATAATGTTATGATAGTTGCTGTCATAACTTTTATTTCCTGTTGTATAATATTAGTGGTTTCTATATAAACTTTACTTATGGTAAATCAGCATCATTTGAATAGGAACATTATTTAATGAAGAAAGTACATATTGCTCAAATCACATAGTTTGTTTACACATTGTAAAGGTTCAAATTGTAACTTGTGCAACTATTCAAACCTGTGTAAGTTATTTTATGTCTGACAAGGAGCATTCTCATTTTTTTTTTTTTTTTACAATTTGCAACTTTCAATGGGATACGTACAGAAGTTGAAAGTAGATCTTAAAGTTTAGTAAGAAAAAAGCTCCACATACGTAATGTTCTATGATATGTATTAAAAAAAAAGAAGAACGCCCAAGAAAATAGCAACTTTTATTATTTTTTTTGGGGTGGGGGTTGTAATATGGATATTATGTACTTATTCCACCGTGAATATGTTAATTTAAAAAGGTTGGCGGAAATAGTGACAAGGCAAAAATTGTAGTGTCAGGAAATAGTCTTGATTTGAAGTGCGTGGAAACGTTTTTTGGTACGTTTTACATTCGAAAGATATGTTATACAATCTTGTGATAAGTACTATTATTTTAAGAGATGAGACCAGTAGACTTGTTAGCTTTAATAATATATATATATATTAATGAGGATATCGATCCTTTTATGTAATTAATAAAAACTCTACACATACCTTAAATATATAATATATTATCATATTGTTCTTGTTTTTAATGCCTCAAGGTCTTGATTCTGTTCTGATTGCTGTAAAACATCAATCAACAAAACCTTTTGCAAAGCTGAAAGTTACACTTCACCCAAAGTAGCCAAAAGAAAAAAAATAAGCATCCAGTCACTCATTCGCTCGGAGATGCATATATTCGCCATAGAACACTTTGTGGGTATTCATGACTCGGTTCCATGGATGAGAACCTGGGAAGATGACAGTTTGCAACGCCATACGATACATTTTGATCATCATGACTTGGCTTTGTAACTTACTAAAACCTACGCTCTTATCATTACTCAAGGCAACGCCATACAATACTCTCTGATCGTCATGACTCGGCATTGTAGATCCAAAACCTAAGCAGGAATTTTGTTTACCAGAAAAAAGATCAGTGATCTGCGACACCAAAAAGGGTCGATTCGCCATAGAACTCTCCTTTGGTTCTTTTATGACTCGGCTTTCTTGCTTTGAGGAAGCCTAGTAAGATACCTATACTAATCCATTCCTTCCTCCTCGGACCTCCCAGGTCCATCCTAGAAGATTAAGATCACGTCACCTACGGTATCTCTATATATATAACCAAAAAATATAATTGATTAATTAAATAA
Source organism: Circinella minor (assembly GCA_016758965.1). Lineage (NCBI taxonomy): Eukaryota > Fungi > Mucoromycota > Mucoromycetes > Mucorales > Lichtheimiaceae > Circinella > Circinella minor. Next base: position 60,923 of record JAEPRB010000228.1, read on the forward strand.
AGTACTTAGTTCTTTGTATAACAACTTGTATTTCTTTTGAACTACTGGTACGATAAACGAAATTACTCAATAGAAAAAATGCACTTACTCTGCCACGCAATATATATACTCTTTTGTCCCTAGAGTAGTAAAGAATCGGAATAAATCTTGAACAAGGCGTATCGGTAATGGTAACTTTGTGAATGAAAAGATTTTCATATACAACAAAAAGTTAGTACAATAAAAATGTCATTTAAATCTGAATACTAAAAATATTCATTTTCGTATTGATATTAATACCCATTCATCTTGTTCATCTCATTATCAAGTCATTACCTTGTTAACACAATTATACAACAACATAAGTATAGTCTGTACTTTACTTCATTCAAAACCAGGATACAAGTCTTTGTTGCTTTGCTCAACTGAAAAATTTAAATAAAAAAAAACAGTAAGAACCAATGTCATGGTTTTCTGTTTTTCTTTCTTTCTCTACTATTATCAACGATTGTAATACTTTTTTTTTAGTACTTACTTTATTATAATCATTTTCTCTGTCGTAAATCATATCAGTCATCTTGTGTATAAATAGGAGAAGTTTTTTTTTTAAACGCAGTATCAAAGTTAAGGGAACTCGTGAATTTATGTTTCACTTCCTTTGACTAAACCACTCGGTATCAATCAAAGCCTTAAATGAAAGTACAATTGAAGGTGTAACTGGGTTTTTATGCAATATCGGCACCAGTGTAGGCCCCAATAAACAGTACATGTCCATTATAGAGAACTCATCTTGATAACCTTTAAAAAAAATCATTCATAAAAGTCCAATTCAGATAGGAATTTCACCACTGAATATATGACTTTCCGAATACTTTTTTTTTTACCATGTGCTTTATCACGGTAAAGGTATGAAGTTAGTAAAACTTGAAAGTTTACTGATAATTACGACATACAGTTAGGTTTGGGCACACAATTCCGAGTGAATGGAGGTAAACCAAACAGCTTAGGGTAAAATAAATAAATAAAGGTATACACAGGATGACCAACATGAGGTAAGACCATTGCAATTAGCTAAACAATAAAACAAGCGTTTCCCAAAAACACTTGCCCCATTGAATGCCATGCATTTGCTTCTAAAAAAAGAAAGAATAATTAGTTAAAGAAAACAAGTAGTATACTTAAAAGAAAAAGATGTATAGTTACAAAAAATAACTGTAGTAGAAAAAAAAGAATAAAAAAAAAGAATGTAAAAGTAAAATGGTGTCATGACTTTTAAGGTACATGACGATAAAAGAGGAATACTTACCGCAGTTAACTGACACCTATAAATTATTAAAATTCGCGAAAGAGAGAGGTTTTTAAAAAAAACCCTTATGTTAGCTTATGTTATAATGGATTTCAGCCAATAAGACGGCGCGAATTAACCCATAGAATTATTTTACTGTGTACACTTTCTGCAGTGCAATACCTCCCAAATGACATTATGGCTTTGCAATGGTGGATTTAAAATAGTTTAGAATTATTATTTGGGTAAAATAAATATACTTATGATTTTTGGTTTTTGGAATGTGAAGTCTTTTTTCATAATGTAAGACGCCATTGAGTGTTTTATAAGTAAAGTCTATCTTTTTTTTCCCATGAACGCGGGCTTCAAGATCAAAGAAATACCACCACACAATTGAAATTGGTATACATGTTTTCGCTGTTGTATAAGCCACTTTATTCTATACGTACGTATAATAATTAACATGTTCATAATACGTAAAATGATATCATATTAGTTGGACTATTTTTATTTGTTTTCTGAATGGATAATAGCGAATGTATTAAATAAAATGAAGCAAAGTCGTGATTATTGTGGTTATTATAATAAAACATACAATGAGATAATTCATGAAATTAAGCATACGTGGATAACAATTTGAAACCATTTTCTAATACGTCCTTGAAAAAAAACATATTGCTGTTATTATGATTAATTTTCTCTATTGATGAGTGAGACCTCATATAAAAATTAGAGTGTTGTTTGAGTCTATACGTAATAACATTTTTTGTGCTTATACGTATGAGCTATTTTGTTATTGATACGTACACTTTTTAAACTACTATTAAACTACTTTGATGATAATGATAATGATAATGTGACTTTTTATGTCCAATATCTTGATTTTGTTGATGCATTGTAAAGAAGAGCGTTTTTGCGTGCTGAAAAAATATGATAGAACTAGGTTGAACTTATATTCTTTTTTTTTCGAGTAGCAAAAAATTCCCCGCTTATTTCAATAAAGACATAGGATTTGTCGAGATTCGCTGATACAGAAATGTGCGTTCATGATATGTCTCTATATATGATATACCATATGAGTTATCTTTAGTAACTAGTGAGAAAAAAATAAACTCAAAAAATTTATATAATAATAGCATCTGTTAGAATAATCATTTATATACATATAATCAATTAATTTACTCAATATCGCCTATAACGTATTAAAGGTTACAGTATTTCTATTTTGCTGATTATCTTTAAAGTTCTACGTAGCTTAACTAGCCAAACAAATATAGAGGAGTAAGTATGCTAAAATATTTGATTCTATTGTTCTTTTATTTATTTTGACAAGCATATATTACTAGTCATGTACATGGGAAATATAGGTAAAATAAGGTAAGAGAATAAAATACAGTTTTTACCATTGAACATTTCTCGTTGACAGCTAATTTTGCCATATGCAACTGTCTGTAACATGGATCCTGGCCGATAGGATATATGTGTACCTATTAATATATTTAATTTGGTTAACAAATAAAAATGTATACCTATAAAGTGAACAAGTACTATTTTACCTTCTATTAATGGCTTGTGTATACG
>JAEPRB010000229.1:0-63736 GCA_016758965.1 Circinella minor
CTTGACAATACTGATTAATATATGGTATAATAAGTACCAAGCAGAAATCAATGCGCATTACAAGAAGTATGAATAATAAAATTGTCAAAAAAGAAAAAGGTAGCACAAAGTAATTTTACTATATACTGTACTTAGGGAAGAGAATAATATAATAAAAGTGTAGTTATAGTGTAAAAACATAGTAACAACAATGAAATTAATTATCTTAAAAATTTTATTTTGAAAATTATCAACTATATGATATTAAAAAAAAATTAGACTAGATGGGCTACAAAAAAATCAGACAAGGTGGGCTACAAAAAAATTAGACGAGGTGGGCTACAAAAAAATTAGACGAGGTGGGCTACAAAAAATTAGACGAGATGGGCTACAGGATCTATATATGGCAAGCAGACGAGATGGGCTACAAGTTACTAACATACCTTATGATTTTTGTAGCCCATGTGGTCTGACTTTGAATTTTTGTAGCCCATGTAGTAATCCTCTAGATAAAAGTAGTTGAGACAGGTAATGATTGGGTTGTTGTTTTGAAGAAAAAAGGGGGAAACCCAAATAAACAACAGGTTCGGTATTGGTACAATCATGACATTCAGGAAAGCCCTTTTCAACCAGTTTACGATTTCATTCAGGTTGTGGTTTACCAGATAAAGAAAGAGAAATGGTCTTGTGTGTATTCAGTTTGGCATTTGAGGCCGTTTGATAAGTGACTAGATGGGAGGTGAGCCGATCCAAATCTGATTCATTGTTTAGAAAAATAAAAACATCATCTGCATATCCCAATACTTTTAAAGGGAGTGGTGAAGAAGCATAATGTGGTGCTAAAGTTGGAGGCGTAGCAGGAATGAATCCAACAAAATGATGATCAGATAAGATGCTTTGTAACAAAGGTTCAATAGCCAAGTTGAAGAGGGTCAGAGACAAAGGATCACCTTGTCGAAGGCCCCTGTGCTGAGTGATGGTATTGCTAAGATAACCATTGATGTTAATACGAATTTTGGTGTTGAAAAATAATCGAAGGACACTTGTAATGGTGGATGCTGGTAGGCCAAACTTTTCCAATATGCGTGATAAATACAATGGGTGAATCCGATCATATGCCTTTTCAAAATCGAGCAATAATCCCAGTGTTGTCGAGTTTGATTGTTGCTTTGCTTGTTCCATCATTAGTCGTACTAGTAGCCCATTATTGGCAATGAATCGGTTTGGCAGGAAACCCGTTTGATAGGGCGTAATTAATGGTGGTAAGACTTGAATTAAACGTTTATTGAGAATTCTTGTAAATATTTTTGCATCACAATTAATAAGGCTTAAAGGACGCCAGTTTCTCAGTGAAGACAAATCCCCTTTTTTTGGAAGAAGTACTAAACAAGTTTCTTGCCATGAAGAAGGATAAATCGCGTCTGTGCAAGCTTGTGTGTAGATTGTCGTAATAATATCAGAGTAAAGTGGATGTTGAAAGAAGAGATACCAAAAGGAATATGATAATCCATCAACCCCAGGACTACTTTGTTTAGGAGACCGTTTGGCCGCATCTCGTAATTCTTCGATATCAAATTCAGCTGATACAGACTCAGCAGCAGAGGAGTCTAGATGAGAGTTGGATGGTAAAGTATTAAAGATGGTGTCGATTGATTCATTCATGACATCATCGGTTGTATATAGCGATTGATAAAACTGAATTGCTGCTTCTTGCATTCCCATTGGGTCAGAATATAGTGTACCAGTAGTTGGATGTTGGAGTTGTGCAATATATCGTGATGTTTGTCGTTGTTGGATCGTGCGTTTTAAATACCCTGCCGAAATTTCGCTTTTTTCACGCCATGTGGTACCAGAGCGGATGGCTAAAATATCTGTAATTTCTTTTTGAAGTGTTGTTATTTGCGTCTCGATAGTAGGAAGAATTTGAGCTCATATAACAGGTGATTTTTGTGAATGCAGAAAGTTATTCCTTTTACTTTGCAGAGCTTTCAGTTGTTTTTGGCGCCATGAACCACGGTCTCGGCAGTATTGTTTAATAAATTTAACCATATGAGTTTTGATAAATTCCCATTGTTGTTGTGGTGTGCAAGTTGGATTAAGAGTTGGATGTAGAGAAGTAAGCATTTTAGCAAATTGTTGACGAAAATCTTTGATGGTAATAAGGGTGGGATTGGCTCTCCAAATTCCTTTCCCATTTTTTGATGAAACTAATGTTAAAGTCAAACAGAGCAGTGCATGATCAGTCCACTGTTTATTAAGGTATTGGAGTTCAGGTGAGTGTATTCTGGTGCGCAATGCTGTGCTTATATATATATAATCCAAAACTGAAAAGATTGAAGTTCCTCGTCTAAATGTTGGAATATCAAGGTTTGAATGCAGTTCCCGCATGCAATTAGTGAAACTATTGAATAGTAGTGAATGCCATTCAAAAGGGGCATTTGAAGTAAAATCGGATTTATGTATATCATAATTAAAATCCCCAGTAAGAATTAAGTTATCCCGGATAGAGGGATTATTAAGTTGTAATGAAAGATCATTAAGTATTTGTGAATAAAAGCGATAACGTGATGACTTGCCGTTGGCTGGGGCATAGATCACCATAACATAAAGTGGATCAAAGTAATGTGAAGTATAAGTAACTTTTGCTAAGATGACGCAATGATCAGTTGTGATAGACACAACTGATAAAATGATTTCTGGTGACATTGATACCAGGCCGCAATGCTTGGTCCAGATAGAAGAGGTAGTTTGAAATTGAAAATTTAAAGATGATTGAATTTGTTCAGTAGCTGCATGGCTTTCTTGTAAAGCAATTAAATGAGGTTTTTGTTGTTTTAAGTGTTTGATAAAGTTTGATTCTGCAGATGACTTATGAGTTGTTTTGATAAGACCATTGCAGTTGAGTGACAGAAATTTTAAATTAAAACTTCTATTCATCATTATTGTGTTTCGGTGGTGGTGGTGCCTGATTGGCCAAGACTAACTTTACCATGAGCTAAAAATTCGATACCTTTTGCAGAGGGTCTAATAGCTCGTCCGCGAGATGATAGATGGTGATTTTGTTTTCGGAATGCACGGAAACGTTGGCCAGCCACAGTGTCAGATTGGGATAGAGTTTCAATTTTCTTAATAAGGTGACGACGAGCCATAACACTAAGGTTATCTATTTTGGTGTGTGTTGAGCTTCGCAGAGATAAAGATGATAAGTAATTCATATCTGCTTGCACACCTGCTATATTTGCTACTGTGACTGTGGTATCCTTGGCTGGCGATGCGGATATTTCAGCAATGGTATGTTCCTCAATCAGAGCTTCAAGGGACGCCATGATCAGATCACCTTTGGCATCAATAGTTTGAGAAAGTCCCTGATCTTCGCCGTCTCCAGATGTACCAGGCAATGAAGTGGTGTTAGCATGATGTTTGGTGATGATGTTATCTGTTTCTGTTGTGTTCTTCAGCTTATCAAATGCAATTAGATCACCCTCTTGATCTTCATGTTTATCATCCATTTTTTCTTCCATTTTATCATCCATTTTATCATTCTGTTTATCATCCTTTGCATCATCCTTATGTTCGTCGCATTTTTTATCATTATTATCATCGTTTTTAGCATCGTCGTCTGTTTTCTTTTTTTCAACTTCTGTGTTGTTGTTGCTACTGGACGACTCCTGAGTTGCACTCTTAGGAGACGAAGCTATTTCCTCACCGGATTTGCCTTTTTTTCCTTTGTTGGAGTTTTTAGTGAAGCGCTGAGGACCACTACCAAGTGTTTTACGTTTTTTTCTGTTACTATATGGGCATTCACGAGAAATATGACCAATTTCATGACAGCTCCAACATTCTTTTTGACTACCATTTAATTTTGGGCAATCCCGACGGTGGTGACCCTGTTCATGACACCAGGTGCAATGAAGCGGCATATCCGCCCAGGTAGCATAAAAAGCATGTTCATATTCTCCAGCCCAATCAATGATATGTTTGAGTTCTTGGTAAGGGTGTTCTCCTAAAACTGGTTGACAATCCAATATAGCATATCCAGAGCCCATAAAAAAAATTTGTAGTAGGTTCACGAAAAGAGCCAATGTCTAAAATTCTACCATATGGTTGAAGGCTTTCTTGTAGAGTGCTCAATAGTTCAGCTTCACGAACCAGTGGCAGACGAGAAAGACGAAGTTTACGAACGATCCCTTTATTAGGCATGGCACGTGCTCCAAGGATCCTGGTTTTATTTTTTGGAAATTCAAGTCCGACGGTAAGTGCGCGGTGCAAGACCTTATTGTCATCAAAAGCCAATTCTAAAAGTACACGATGTTTGCCTTCACGATGTGGAATGACTCCCATCGATTCTGGAAATTGTTGCTTGGCCATCTGAATGACGGTCAGTTCATTTTCGGGTCGTGTGCTAATGTCAATAAAAACGCTTTGGTAGGGACTGTTGCCTACACGCCATACATGTGAATGTATAGAAGTCCACTCAGTGGGTGACTTTTGTGTGGTGTTGCTTATGTGAGTTTCCTTAAGAGTATTGTGCATCAGTGATACACGTTTATTTTGAATTATTTGAGACCAAGTCATTTGAGGGTCTAATAACCCAGGAGCATGTTTGGAATCATGTAAGGTACCTCCTTCAGGTGGTTTCGTGTTTTGTTGCGGAGAAGCCATGCCCCATTTCACTTGGATTTTTAGCAACATCATACTCAAAATCAAAACCAATCATATCGAATCCAGCCTCCTCATATCGATATCTCCATCCATCTTCAGTTAAACCATCCCTTTTAAATCGGGACCATGGATATTTTTTAAGCTCGCGTCCAGATGCTTCATCTAAATCCAAAATAATACAGCACCAAAAACACTCATATATAAATAGTATATCTTGTCATACTAGATATCAATATTCTAGTGTTGACATCATACAAAGAAAACCACTTACTATACATTTCACGAACGGTTGTTGACAACGTATGGTTTACTGTTGTTGTCGATCGGGTTAAAGCGGGCTCCTTCGGCTCTAGTGATATAATAAAAAAACACAATTAACATCAAGTCTGTCTTAAAATATATTCGACTTCGTTAATAGAAGATGTATCATAAATTAATACCTTTATTGGCAGGCACAACAGCTAATAAATTAGCGTCTCCTATTAGCGTGTCATTTATTTCACAGGCAATATAACTATGATACTGTTTTTTAATTACCTTTCACCTTATTAAAAAAGGCCTGGTCACCTCCTAGCGCTCTTAGTGCCTTGGATGCCTTCTCTATAATGCGTATACATATCAAAAAGAACACAACTGTTATAAATCCATTCCATTACTCACCGGAATTTGACATGAGGCCTGTGCAGACCCAATCAAACTCGTTGTCAGATGCCAAAAGAACACCGATATCCCATCCTAGATGTCTCTTTGCTCTCCTTAAGGTGGAAGATAATTCTCTTCTATACATCTTAGCAACCTTTTCCGTATTTTTAAAGTCATTAGCTGATACAGGTGTTTTTCGGATAGTCGACAACTCCTGTATAATTTTGTTAAGTTCAGATTTTTTTTTGCACCAAACTTGTTAAAAGCAGCACTAAGTTCAGCCATAGTTAGCGCGTTTTCGTCCTCACAATCAACTAAGGTTCTCCACTCTACACAGAAACTAATTCAATCTTTGGTCATACCTTAATTAACAAATTAAAATATACTACTCATCTTTTCCAACCTCGTTGTCTTGAAAAACAAGATGGAGGAAAGCATTCCATTGACAAAGTTCACGTGTCCCTTTGAAATGGGAAAGTGAGGTACTTGAGTTGTCTAATGACATTGTGGGGGGAGTGAAATCTAAAGAAGAAAAAGTAGGAAGTGCAGATTGGGTTGACATATTGAAATTTACAATGATAACTGACCTTATTCATGAACACATATTTAAATCTTTTTGTATGGTTTGTATGAAAGAAAAGGTCCAGCTCAGGTCAACCATGCATAAATGAAATTGCGTTCCTACCTCTGCAGCGTGACGCTGTGAGGGATTCAAAGCCAACACTGGAAATATCATAAAGGGGATTATTTAAACAAAACAGGAAAATATTGCTATTATCCCATTAACAATATTATTAGTATTATCATTAGTTCAGTGAAACCACGAACATAAACTTCCACCATTCTCATATATCCATAAGTTATACAAAAATATTGTAGTGTTAAATAAAAATTATATACTATACATTTGAACTGCTATGTAATATCTATCTATAAAACCTTGCAGCATGATAGACTGACACTTGAATTATTTTGATTACTTTATGCAAATGATGCAATTGGATGATATAGCAAAATATTGCAACCCCTACCTATAATTACTGCTCATCGAAAGAACATTTTGGTTCAGCTGAATATAAAGCACTCTGAACTCTAGGTCTTTGCCAAGATTGTGGGCCAAAAATTAAGTAACTTCATTGATTATTGTTTTAGAAACTTATCTTCAATCTGGATAGAGAACATTTTTATTACAGATGATCATTGAAATACGATTTGATCCCGTGTATCTAGTATCATCACATTTGATTCTAAACTATGATACATCCCTTTTAGTGCCTTATAGTACTTATAACAGCAGGTAATGCTACTACTAGCTTCATTATGTATGCATTATGAGCATTTTTTTAGCGACGCTGTGGGGCCCAGTATTATTTTTTTAGTATTTTTATAAATGGAACACGTCTATTAGATGTAATAATATAATATATACGTAAAATAGTGCATTACATTATATATGTGTTCATCCGAGTATCTGTTTATATATATCTGAGTATCGAACTCGAAAAATGTAGAAAATCTTTTAACAGTTTAATATCAGTACATATATGACATGTCACAATTTTTATATTAATGAGGCTCAATAACAATAATAATTTTGGTTGCTTTGTTTAATATAAAATATTGGTGTATTAAAAATAATCATAATTATTTTTGAAAAGGAGAGCTGTGGCTCATGTAACGTACTAATTGACATTTTTAATGCCTCATTTCTAATTGCAAAAGATAGTGGCATATATTTTTTGGATTATTAAGCGTATAACTTTTATTTATTATTCAAGTAGTAGCTGTACGGTCATTAACACTTGGAAATCACTGGTGGCTTTTAAGAACATTAACAAGTTTATCACTTGTTTGATATTTATTTATATCACTAGCATTTGCACTTTTGCATTATACAGTAGAGCCCCGTTAACTTCATCCATGCTTAATTTCAACCCCCGTTAATTTACTTGTTTTTGCCAGGAATAATTACAAAACATAGTGTCAACTTTCACATCCCCTTTATTTTCACTTTCACAATGATTTTGAAGGCTTGAAATTAAGCGGCATTACAAAACATGACTTGAGAAAGGCTTTAATTGGCTTTCTGTGATAAAGAAGTTACACAAAGTAGTTTGTTTAGATGATACCAACTATCTAATCGATTAGGAAAATCAATGCAACTAACATATCTCTACTATAGTACCAACATTGAGTGTATCTACAGCGTTCATATACTTTTTCTTTAGTAATTGGTCTTACCACAAAGAAATATTAACTATATAATATGAAGCATATTAGACACCCACTAATATATACGTGGTCTATTTATTATTATTTTCTGTTAAACTTTTTACCAGTGTTTGCCTCCAACATAATCCACCGATAATTTCATTCCAGCGTTAATTTCACAAAATAGCCAGGAATAAAGCACATGAAATTAATGGGGGTCTACTGTATCTTATCACTCTTGGACTGATATATCACTTTTAGTATAAGTGATTAAAACTACATAATAAACCTTTTTTTTCATTAATAACAAAATCATCCGTGAATTAAAACCAAAATAAAATAAAAATAATTGTTTTCAATTCTCACGACTTACAACAGACCTTCTACTAATACTTTTAACAAAATGTATATATCGTTATTATTAAAAAGGGTAACTAAAATAATAATACATATGCTTCTTGCCTATTCAGTGACACCTGTCTCGTTTATTTACAATAAGTTATCGTTCAGATCTAGTTGATTAAAAGATGTTGATGCAGTTTTTTTTGTCAAAAGTTCAATTATGATGTCAAGATGATTTTTCCCTCAAAGACCCAAAGAGTGATATAAACATTGCAAAAAACAAAGTTTTTTCAATCTCATGATTTGGCTAATAATAAAAAGATATAAATAGGGTAGGGTATAGTTTTCATCATTTTCTTTTGACACCCTTTCTTGTATAATCATCATCATACACAGTATGGTACATATGATACATCTTCTTTGTGTTTTTTTTCCATTTCTATCATCTCATCTAATACTCAAACAAGCAAGCCATTGGGCATTTGGTCTATTCTCCTTGTACCGGATTTCTACTGGTTCGACGACGAATTGGTTCTTCTTCTTGCCATTCGGGTTTTTTCTGGTACTACTCATGAACTATCTGGTTAACAAGATTATCTTGAATAAGATGAATGCTTTTCATCTGCTATTTGTTTTCTTTTTTATGGTCAAGTGGGTTGTCGGTCTATGTTTTTGTTACTGCCACTACTGGTTATAAGTGCCATTTATTACATTTTAAACAATATAGTGTTCAGAGTAAGTAATTATTACAATTCTTTATTTGATAACGGCTGATGATGGAAATTATATGTCGTATTCATATACAGAAGACTAACTTTATATATTTCTTTGTTTTTCTCTGGTTCATCGGAGGTAGGTCCTTTGGACCTGCTCCATATTTCCTTATACTAGATCCTTAGAAAGACAACGCTCGATAACCAAGAGCATTTGTATTCCTTCTTTCTGGATTTTAAAATTTGTGAGCATGTTGTCACAAGTTTCGACTGACGACCTCACGCGCTGTGGGACGTACCTCCTCTGGGCGCAGACCTAGGGACCAGTTACCTCTGACCTTCGGGACATCTGTATACTGGAGTAGCGTATGCTTAAAAACCTGTAAGTTAATTTCAGTTTTTGGGAAATAAAAATAAAAATTCAGAAATTAACCAGCACTCTTCTGGAAACTCATGCACGAAACAAAAACCGAACACTAGAATTATCTATTGCTGTGCTCTTATCTCTCCTTTGTATAACAATCATAACAGCCATCTTATAACATATATTAGCCTTCTCTCTTTTTCTCTCTCTTCTCTTTTGTTTATCTCAATTGTAAGTCATTTTTCAAAACTCTAGTTACTTAAAGCCGTAGGCTCATTAGTTCCTTTGAACATGAGTTCTGTAAAATAAATTCAGAAACTAAACTCCTCCTTTACAAAAAAAAAAAATAAACTCTTTATTTGGAACTGATGACCCAAATTGATAAGAAAACAAATAGGTCATTTTTAGCATATAAAGATAAGAGATAGGTTGTACGAGGTGAGTTCTATCACGGTTATCAATAATAGAAAAAATAATCATTGATAATGTACCATAACACACATGGTCTTAGATTTTTTTTTCGACTATACATATATTTCAAGATGGGACCATTTCCACTGTCAGCATTTCCACTGTCAGCCAATCATTTTGATGAACGCAAATATCACCATCTCTTGCCTAATCTTTAAAGCATTTGATTTGTTTGTTAACCCGTTTCGGCGAATCCATATATAAAATGTTTTCTTGTATATATAATGTCACTCAACGTATTGGTTACTTCTTATCCTTTTCTTCTTATCATTCCTCCCACCCTTATATATTATTATAAATGACAACAACAGCTACAACGACTCCTTTACCTCGAGTTCCAAATCCTCAAGGTGGTGCTTCCCTTATGATTGCATTACAATGTAACAACAAAAAGGTTCTTATTGTTGGGAATAACTCCATTGCTTCCAACCGCGTTCTCTCGTCTCTTGAAGCTGATGCTACAGTATATCTCGTTGGATCTAAAAAAAACATGGTTTCTGAACTTATTTATCGTATTGAACAACAACAAATTCAATGGCTTGGTGACACATTTGACATTAACTTTTTGGACAACAGTTTACCAGATATTGTATTTGTCTGCGAAAGCAACAATCGCGACTTTGCCACGCCGATTGTTCAAGCGTGTCGTACCCGACGTATTCTTATCAATGTCACAGACGCCAACGACCTGTGTGATTTCTTCATGACGTCGACTTATCGTGATCAATCATTGCAAATTGCTGTTTCTACAAACGGTCAAGCCTCGAAATTATCTAATAGAATTCGCCGCCATGTGGCTGCTTCTTTACCTGTCAATCTTGGTGATGCTGTACGCAGAGTAGGGCTATTGCGGCAAAAGGTCCGTCAATCAGATCCGTCATCAGAAGCAAGTGGTCGACGTATGAAATGGTTGGCACAAATTTGTGAATATTGGAGTATGGATCGGTTGGCTGAATTATCGGATCAGAATATGGAGGATTTGTTAGAAGCATACCATCAGGATGAAGGATATGAAAGCGTTGGAAAAACAGAACGATTGGCTTCCCTTGGTGTACCACCCCGACCTCAACAACCTACACAACAGGAACAAGGACAACCGCCATCAGGAATGAAAAAAGGAAAGATCACTCTGGTCGGTGCAGGGCCTGGTGATCCAAATTTGTTGACTATGGCCGCACACAATGCAATTCAAGAGGCAGATTTGGTTCTTGCGGACAAGATTGTCCCTGCTGAAGTAATTGCATTAGTTCAATGTGAACTGAGGATTGCCCGAAAGTTCCCAGGCAACGCCGATGCTGCACAGGAAGAGTTTAATCAAATGGCAGTGAAAGCATTAAATCAAGGCAAACAAGTTGTACGCTTAAAACAAGGAGGTAAGAAAACATAACTTGATAAGGGAAGGAAAAGAGGAATAACGTATAGATATGGTTCAGATAGCTGACAGAGAAAAAAAATTAGATCCGTACTTGTTTGGGCGAGGTGGTGAAGAAGTCTTACATTTTAGAAAGTTTGGCTACACCCCTCATGTGATTCCCGGTATCTCGTCATCTGTGGCTGCTCCACTTCTTGCCGGTATTCCCTTGACTCATCGATCCGTTGCATCCCAATTTCTTGTTACTACTGGCACAGGTGCTAAAAATTCATTGGCACCTTTACCCACATTTGATGCTCACCGTACGGATGTGTTTTTAATGGCTATCCATCGCTTATCAGCATTGACTCAAGACTTGGTTAAGAAGCAAAAATATCCTGCGGACTTGTCATGTGCTATTATCGAACGAGCAAGCTGTACAGATCAACGTATTGTCTATGGAAGGCTGGATAATATCGTCCAATTATTGGATAGTGTAGGTGGCAGTCGTCCGCCAGGGTTATTGGTTATTGGTCATGCTATAGATGTTCTGAAAGAAAATGAAAAACATGGTCTTCAAGGTGTTGCAAGTACATTTTTGTCTGGTACTGGTGCTTGTTCCCTAAATGCTGATAACGTTTTACAACTTCATGATCCTGAAAGCGTATGCTAAACAAGCCACATTCTATCATTGCATTATGTGTAATTTATACCCTCATCTCGGCTAAAGCCGATTTTACGTCATACTTTTTTCTGTACCAATTACCCGTATTTTTCCTAAAAACGTTTTTCATTAATTATAGTAGATACATGTAGAGTTTAAATGTGCTACTAAAATACATATTTTTGTTTATTTGAACAAACAATGTTGTGTATATTATATAGATGAGGTAGAATATAAGAGGGGAGTGTGTTTGAAATGTGGTTTGGACTTGGTTTGCAGTTTACTAATCAACAAGCTTGGCAAAAGCCATGGTATTTCTTGAGAAGTAATCTGCAATAACTGAGAATCCATCCTCTTCACTATCGAGCTATTTTTGTCAAATAGTTACAAATTTTTTATACACAAAATGTTAGTAAATAATAATAGGATGACTTGTTACATTATCGTTATTTTTCTTATACCTGTTCAAAGAACAAATCATGGCGATCCGCATTTGCTTCTTGTGTTCGGCGAATTTCTGAAATCATACGATGTTGAATAGCACATTGGGGACATTCTCGATCACTTTCACCAAGACACCTAAAAGAAAAAAAAGTATTATTAAGTATCCTACACAACAATCTGTCATTTTTTTGCTGTTGTCCGAAAGAAAGACTTACCGTTGATGATAGGAATGCCGACAAAGAAAATGTATAGCCGGTAAATCAAGCATACCATCACATCCACTACATTTTTGAACTTGAAAGATACGAGCACTAAAAAAATCATACATATGAGCTATATATATATGTGTGTATGTTTCAATGACAAAACTCCTATATATTACCTGGTTTGCAATTCCTCAATTTCATTCCGTCTTCTTTCCGTTTCTCCCCGATAACTCGATATTAGCTCTTCATTCTATATAAATACAAAGGCGAAAAATGATAATGTGGATCATTCCAATACTCATGTCAGTAAAGCTATATATTTGCTCAATGAAACACACATATACTGTAATAAAACAAACCTGCTTCAGATCCTCTCGCTCATGCTCAATCTTCTTGCCAATATATCGTTTAATAAGACCAATCGTAGCAACATTACTTTGAGATAAGGCTTGAACAACTTGAATAGGCGGTAATAAATTTTGGGAATCAATATGATTAATCACAGAGAGAAGTTCGGGTGTTGACTTCGATAAAATTTCCGGGTTTGACGAAAAGTACGTGAGTACCATTGGGTATAATGAGGAATCTTTTGGGCTACAGAAAGATATTTATATGTAAATGTTCAGACTTCTCTCCGTCCTTGTTCTTGACTGTAAAATTAAAATTTATCTTCCTTACCCATATTTGCGTACGCTTTCAATGACACGATCGGTTTCTTCCTTCTCCATCCAAAATCGAAGTATATCAGTATACATACATGTCTTCTCGTACAGATAAACGACGCCTTCATCAAATTGCTTGAGTTGACATAGTACCAAGGCCTGATTTGTATCATACTCAACCGAATCATCTTTCAAAAGAGCCAGTGCATTCACACGGAACTCTTTACGACGCTTTTGTCGTTCACGTTCATTCAATTGACTATAATTGTTTTGCGCGGGTATTTGAGGTGACATAAGTGGGACTGGGTGTTCATCCATCAAATAGAGTTCAAGCAATGTATTCCAGATTGTTTTACGTTCTTCTTTCTCTTGAGGAGATAGTGTATGTTGAGACGTATTCATACCGTTGGAGTGATGCTTCTCATTACCATAACTACGAGTAGATGCCGCATCACCTGTCTTTGCTACAGAAATCAACTTCTCGTTCGAACTACCCCACCGTTTTTCATAAACCCGTTCCAAAAGCATGACTAAACAGTCAGGTCGTTCAACGAATGCTGGCATGAATATTCGTGCCGATGGTGGTGTATAGCTTAACCCTTTTCGAAGATGAGTCTTACTATCGTTCATTCCATTGGGCGTTGATGTACTATTTAGTCCGCTGTTACCGGAATGAATTGAGCCTGTATCATTTGGTGTACCTGCAAACGGCAGGATCGATAAATTTTGAAGCGCAGTTGTTGTATTTTTAGTAGATGGTGTCGGTGATAAAGCATCATCTTGAGTGGGAACTTTGTTACTGTCATTATTGATTCGTTCTCCAGTCTGCGTAGTAAGAACCCCAGTACAAAGATCAATCAATAATTGAGTTGTTTGTTCAGGAAGATGCGTTAAGAGTGTTTTACTATATTTTTGTAAACTCTTATCGGCCTATTTTTTCAAAGAACCTAACATTACCAAAGTAGTTCTAAACACATATATACTTGGTCATCCCCAAGTGATTTTTGCTATTACCTCATGTGGAGTAAGCTTTCGTATGTAATGGAGAGCAGCATCATAATCTCGCATATCTTCAATGACTATATCAAGATACCTATAAAAAAGAAAAAAAAAACATTATCAAAACCTCAGATTCTTCTTGTCATCCATTTATGATATCGGCCTTAACTTACAAATCATGTTCCTGAAACTTTTCGGCTAGATAGACAGCATGCTCATAATATCCAGCCTGCCGACACACACTAATCGCTGTTTCAAGATCAAAATTTAGATCAGAATCAGTCTATCATAAGATATCCATATTATTTTTTTGGTGAGTAAAATATGGCAATAAAACTATTGGTTCAATTGTGTTTTCTTTTTATTTAGTCAAATAACCTTAATAAATTGATCCAGCCGGGATACATCTTTGAGCTTCGTGTAGCAGTTTAGCAAGAGCGTCGTGTGATCAGCATTCGCCAAACCCTGTGAATGAAGTTCTTGCAAATAATTTGTCAAATTATATATCCGTTGCGCATCCAAAAACTAGTTTTGTTACTGTTAGTTTTTCGTCCTTTATCTCCGCTTCTTGACGAGAGAGAGTATGTAGCAGTAATTTTTTCACTAATATGTATTACCTTTCTAATCACATATGACGGTTCGAGTTGTCCGATCGTTCGTATGTATTGTTCAATAGCACCATCATAATCTCCTTTTCTGTTTATAACCAAGAAAGAAAAATTAATATCAAAGTTGGCTTTATATTCTTTCCAGTTCCAAAATTCTTAGGTTAAAGATACTCACAAATATAAATGATCACCATATTTCTTAAAAATTTCCGCAATGCTAGCATCATCATATTTCTGCATATGGGCCAGATTGATAGCAAGGATATACAAGTTTAACTTGAAGAGGATTTCCAATTTGGTAGGTGTATCCTTTTCATCAAGATGATAAACCTAAAACAATTAAAGGAACCTTGTTAGTTTATACAATATTATATAGCCAATCTCTCGTCTTCAGTATTTTAGTATATATGAGTGCATTTACCTTGCCATCCATACCCACAACCCATACGGAGTTCCATTCGCAGAAAACACTACGAATACCTCCAACGAATGTTCCCACATAAGCAATAAATTTGTTAGCTGTATCAAAAATGGTAACCTTTGTGAATTCACTCATAGCGTTACGTCTTGAACTGAAAGAAAGAGCGGGTCGTGCAGCACTTGATAAATGCGATGTTGTGGTAACTGGTGGAGACACAATCACCAAATAATTTGACTTAAACCATGTCAAAGAAGACTTTGGCGTATCATAAGCAAAACAAGGCCCTCGACCTGTCGAGTCATAAAAATAAATTGCTTCATCACGACCTACAACCATTTCTTGTACATCACTCATAATAGCACATCCTAAATCACAACCTTGCTCATCCAGCGTGGTCTATTTTTTTTCATGAGCTCCGGGAATTGTATCTATAATCACGGCTCTTCTAAAATGTTGTAAAATATACTTTACCACTGTAGGCTTGTTAGCAGTTGTGTTATAAGACATGATGCTGTCCGTCGTCACAATGAATAAGATGGTGGATTTTGTTTGCTCACGGAATCCCAGACCTATGTGTTACAATTTACATAAGAGTGAAGACATTATACATACGTTATATTAATGTTTAGAATATTACCTGTGATGGGTTCTTCGCCTTCATAAATGACCTTTTGTTTTACTGTCCGATCTTTCGATAAATCACCTCGAACATGAATTACCACACCGCTGGTTAAACCAACAGCAAGTTGTGACATGTTATCCAACACTGCGATTGTAGATACCGGATAAGGTTTTATTCCATGTTGGATTTTTATCATTCGAATACACGTTGGGGTAGCTGTATGCTTGTCATTAGCTTTATGTCGATCTACAGAATCAAGGTCCCAAAATTTAACGACTGGTGTACCATTATCTTCTTCCTGGTGATAGATATACATGAACATATACATATATAAATTATCATTATTATTATTATACTATTAATACAGGATAGATTCCATTTATTACTGTTGAATATATTTCCATTTCACTTACACCAACAGTGACCAATACATTTTTTTGTTTTAATTGTTTAAGGTGAGTAACGCGGCCACCACTGTACGCGACAAAGGAGTGAGTTTTGAAGTTACGATCGCTAATATAGACCTGACCTTTAGAATGTATTAAAATTAGTTAAGAATTGCTTTAATATATAACTTTTGTTAGTCATTCATTGTATGAATATATCGTCATCTTTTCTTTTAAATGAGAAAAAGGATATCAGCTAAAGTAATTTGCCCTCGACCACTTGTAATAACAGATATATCAGACCCCTATACATATTTAATACCAACGAGATGTGATAATATTATGTCTTTTATAAGTTTGACTTGATAAACATGAATGAGCTAAGGAATTCAATATAAACCTGAAATACAGCTGGTGATTTGGAATTGTCAGAAGGGTCAATGACTTGCTGTTTATCGAAAAAATTAAATTGTCGCCACTGAGCTATTGACATTTCGAATACCAAGGAGTTAAAGCGAAAAAAGTGGCGGATAAAGCGGAGCAAGGCAAAGAGTTTCGAAATTATACTTGTTTCCGATAATAATCAGAGTTTCGTTGCGTTTTGCTTTTTTTTTTGTTCTTTCCTATACAACCGAAAAAAAACATGCATAGAATAGATTATGGTGATGAAATACCTGGTCTTTTATTAATACAAAACTTTGTCACTTCAGAAGAAGAAACTTCAATGATTAAGGATATTGATAAAAATCAGTGGTGCGGTTTAGGTATCAGGTAAAGAGAGAAGTAAAAGAAATAATGTAGATATTATCCTAGAAGTCATAAAAGAACATCTTAGGGACGGTACTTTAACGGAGCAAATACTATGATATAGTCCCAACCCAGAATTGAAAAGAAGAACGCAACAATATGGTCACTTATTTAGCTATAGATATAGGTAATAATATTATAATGTTTTTTTATATACTGTGTATATTCAAGAAATAAAAAGAACAAAAAAAACTCATTCAGTAACCATGGAAATGAAGAAAGGTGCTTGAGGAACTAGGTCCATTACCGGAATTCTCTAGAACAGTTGTTAAACGTATAATGGAAAATGATCTAATGCCAAATACACCTAATCACCTTTTGGTTAACGAGTATAATCTTGGTCAAGGTATCATGCCACACACAGGTAAAATAAAATAAATATATGCGCCACAGCTTGAAGCAATTTTTTTTTGACATTCTGAGAAAAAAAATCTTATGAAACAGATGCACCTGCACTATTTGGACCAGCCATTCTATCACTATCATTACTATCTGCATGCGTGATGAAGTTCACTCACGTGGAGACGGGCCATACAGTTGATATTTTACTACGTGAGAAATTTGATATTTGCATTTTATCTCATTGAAAAATCTGGTAGAATAATGCAATTAACCATTTTTTAATGTAGCGCGTCTATCTATGGTGGTAATGAGAGGCGATTCAAGATACAAATACAAGCATTCTATTTCAAAGGATCATATTGAAACTGCATCAGATGGTACTGCTGTACACAGAAACCGTCGAGTTTCCTTAACTTTCCGAGGTAAACTTTTGATTTTCGCATTCCCTATTTGATTCCTTCCTGGGTTATACACTGATTTTTTTTCTATATAGAAATAGTAGCTTGGGAAGCACCACCAACAGAGAACACGTGCAACCTCACCAGTTGTTGTAGTAATGCTAGTTCAAAGTAAATTTTCTTTTCCTCCCTTCTTCCCTACTTCTTCTCTTGACCTGTACCAACCCCCTTTATTTTTTCGTTATACAAACTTATATATTATTAGTCTCTGTACTTTACAGGACGAAAAAAGTAAAATACAAATACAAATATAATATTAATATTCTGCAGATATATGTAATATGAAAAGCACTCTTCGGAACAAAACTGAAGCTCGACCACACCGAGACGTTAAAAAACGATGTCAACAACATACTGCTTCAATACAACAGCAAGAACAACTACAAAAACAAACAGGCTCGTCTTATACTAGTCGTAATACCCGTGGAGGTACACCACATTCAATAAACAGGTCTTCTTCAGACACTTTTTCTTCTTGCTCACCAGCTTCTGATCCGAAAAAGTTATCTTCTCCAGCGAATAATAGCATAAACGCAATTAATGAGCGAATTTCACGGCTTTCCATGGGTAATCAACTACCTAACTCAAAATTACCACGCCGACTTCAACCAAGTCAAAGTCAACAAGCAAGATTAATACCCATACCCCCTTTACAAGCACGCGCCACAAAAAGCGAAACAACAATTAACAAAGGCAAGAATATTACGCGGTGTATAAGTTTGCAGGATGAAGCAAAAACAATGGCGGGAGCAGCAATAGAGATCGATCGACAATGTTTACGGAAGCAAAATAATGGCAATTTTCATTCAATATGGATAACTCGCAAAAATCACCATAAAATTAAAGAAAGTGATAAAGTCCACAATGAGAAAAATATCTATTATGATAATCAGACAATTAGTGGTAACGACCATTTGGTTGAAGCAGCACAGTCAAGGCTAAAGAATTTATTATTGGCCCAAGAAAGACAGTTAGATATGCATGAACAACTAAAGCAAACGTTTGGTGATATAGTTGATCAGGAAGAAGAAAATGGGACTGAGCTTATACATCAGTTAAGGGTACATTTAGATCAACAAGCATTACATATACAAGACCTGGAGCGGGCATTGGCACTAGAAAGGTCAAGAAAAGGTAGTATTGGATTGGTGGGCTGATGAGGTGCCAAATTGAGAAAAAAAGATAAGCAGAATTATTAACTGACAAAGAGCAAAAACCTTACTATGGGATAATTCAGGAGATTTTCGTCGTAAATTTGAAACTGAAAAACAAGCTTTATTGGAGCAACAGCAAGAAAAATTTGATGCACTCAAATCAAAATATCGTACGGGATTGGAGCTGATTGTGGATCGTTGGCTGAGCAATGAAGCTGCTGAACAAGAAATATGGATGGATCAAATTCGACAACAAGCAGATGACCGTGTTGCACGTGTAGAAGAACGGTGGATGGAACGAGCGGCGGATTTACAAGCCGAACTTCGACAGTATCGAGATCAAAATTTTCGAAACATTATAGAATGATAATATAAGAAAAAATAGCAATTTTTAGCAATAATAATAATAAGTTTTTATCATAATACTATAATAAAATGTAATACTTTGTTGTTTATTCAAACAAAGTTTTTAATTGTTTAATTCAAACACAAAGGAAAAAGAAAAAGAAGAAATAAAACTCTATTATATGTTGTTATTAGAAATGTTTTGGATTTGATTGAAAAAAAGTTAGAAAATCATGGAGAAGTAATGCCGAAAAGGAATATAATGGGGTGGATACGGGTTTGATAATTAACTGGTCACCATTAATGCAAAATAAACGGTGGAGGACGATTGGTAAATTATATATAAATGTTGTGAGTACCGGCTTATTTGTGGGAGCGAGTGTTCTGTGTGAGTTGAACTGAATAGATGATTTTTGAAAAGAAGTTTTATGTGTATGTGTCTATGATATGTCCAGTTGTTGTTTGCTCCATTCATATGTAACATAACTAATACTTATAGCAGGCACCACCTAATTGAGAGAAATAAATAAAATGAGTTACCATATACAAAAAAATGCATTATATAAACAGGAGATGGTTACCTTTAAAAGCGTAGGACCAAGTCCTCTGTAAAATTCACGAGGACCACCTTTTTGATATGTTACTTTGACGGCATCCCATGGTGATCGGTATAATGTTGGATGTGCTGTTGTACCTTGTGCTTGGAGTCTCGTTCTTACAACCTAATCGTATAAATAAAAAGAATATCACTCAGTAAGTCATGGTGCTTTTAAAATATACAGCTATTCGACGACGCTAAACACTTACATTTAAAGGGTATACGCTTGTTGCTCCTATGGATCCACTAATCATACCACATGCCCAAAGTACAAACACGCTTGGTTGTACTGGCCCACCTTCTTGCTCTTCCATATAATCAAGGTATGACAATTTTAAGGTCTCATAGATACCCAAATCAAGTGCTTGATATGGGAATACACCTACTAGACCCAATGTCTGTATATATAAAACGAGAAGAAAAGTATGGTCAATAATCCATCATTCCACAATCAAGCTGTAATCAAACTTACCAATCCAGGCCAAAATCCACGAAAACCAGAACGAGAATACATATTTTTAATTGTATCCAAAATTAATGACCGTTGTTTTGCCTTATCCAATTTCCCTTCACGTTGAATCGACATAACACGTGTTTTCAAAGTTTCGAGAGGATAAATAGTCAATTGAGAACACATGCCAGCAACACCACCAGCCATGAACCGAGCACTTGTTGGGATAGAATCTTTATCCTCACAATCCAAAGCACTTGCCATGATTCTCTTGCATGTTTCATAAGAATAAAACTTGATCGCAGATTCTGGTACAATTTTCACGACGTTTAATCCGTTCCCAACAAAAAATCCTCGCCAACCACCTTGTTTATAAATGGATTCAACAGTTTGTCGCAAGGTTAATGATTTCTCTTGATGGGTGATAAGATACACTTTGAGACGATCAAAGGGAGCGGTACACGTTCGGGAACAAGCACCTGCAAAACCACCTGCTGCCAGATAACGCAAAGCATGGTTGGAGGTTTCATCAGTTGGAGGTATTGTTACTTCAGCATCAGGTGATAGACGGGTTGAAGATTGATAATAACGGTAAACTTCGCTCATATTTGTTTGTGGCAAAAGCTAGACGCACCACGAAACAAAAATAAAAAGGAAAATCAGTATACTACCGTCCGTGCACCCATCCATACGCATTTGCCCATATTTGCATGCTCTCATACACACGAAAACTCATTTTATCCCTTTTTTCTTACCAATAAAAAGTTTTTAAATTCATTAAAATCAATTACTCCGTTTCCATCTAAACAATATATATTTCACAACATGAATCATAAACTCAACAACCATCCTCATTATAATTCATCTAGCCTTTCCATGACAAAAACCTATGTTGCTCAGTTACCTAAATCCATCAATTCCATAAAGTCCATAAATTCTTCTTCTGATATTTCAATGCCTGTGCTCTGTAGTGCTTGTTTAAGGTCGCTTGGTAACAGCCGGCCATCACCACTACGATCAATTTTTTGAAAGAGCTGCCAGAGCTCTTTTTCCTTATCGTTTACATAGGCTTTGAACTCACCAAAGTCCACAACACCGTCATTGCTCGTATCACACCTTGCTAAAAGTTCATTGACATATTTATTACGAGCAGGTAAATGGGTCATTTGTGTAAATCCTTTTCGTATAGCATCGCCATCAAGATGTCCATTTTTTTGTCGATCCAAAGTAGTAAAAAGATCGCGTATACGGTTATCTCGTTCGCTAGGTGTCTCGGAAAGGTAAAACTCGGTCGATATCGTCCGTAAGGCGTTATTATTATTTTTGCTGACTATCGCAGTTGATTCATGTGCTGGCATGGTTTACAGCGACATTCATGCATTTATAGATTTAAAAACAATAGCTTCAGAAACAAAGAATATAGAACCATGGAAATTGGGTGGGAAATATATCTATGGTTATTTCTCTTTTTTTTCCCCAACCCCGCTCCTGATTCATCACTTTTTCTTCTTTTGGTTTCTCCACCCCCCAAAAGTTATCAACCTGATGTTATATTTGGTATGAATCAGATATTTTTGTACTGGAAATATTGCAGTATATATTTTCTGTTCATTTAGAATACATGTCTACTACTTTGTTAATATCCTTTTGCTTTCAAGTTCTTTGAGATTAATTTTTTGTTTACTTGGCTTAGATACTTATTCGGAGATAGAGTGTCCTCCCATGGAAACCAATTTCACATGCACTCATCCTCTGAATTCGTCGGGGGAGAAAGAACCTAAATACAGGTATTTAAAAAAAAGGTGATAATATAAAGGTAACCCATCGCAACCATAAATGTATATATATTTCACACTCTTTTGAGTAAATTTCACTTACTCTAATGAGTTATAATATGTTTTATTTCATTTGTTTGCTCTGTTCTAATAAGTGCTTTCTTTGATCCGGAACAGAAACCCGCAGTTTTAAATGGTATCCCGCGGATGTGTGATAAGCACTACCTTTTTTTGGGAGCTTCCAAATGCAAAAAAATGTAAATAATTTCTTGGGGTTTGCGTTTTTTTAGAACATTAAAGAATCATTACGTAGAAAAATACAAAAAAATATGTTAGCTGAAATCTATTTTCTATTCTCATTTCACTGCGTGATGAAACTTTTTATGCAGCTCGAACTGTATGTTTGAATTTGTAACCTAGTAATGTGGGGTAATGTTGAAGCTCCATCTTACTAATTATAATACTAAAAATTATGTTATTTATTCATTAAAAAAAGCCGAACAGCAACAGCTCCATATATGTTCGCCTAGTGATAAAGACATGGGTCAAAATGAAACACATCTGCTCATGTGCAAAAAAAAAAAAACGTCAAATAGAGCAAATGTCGCTGAGTAATCTTTTCACTTTCTAGAACTAATTTCCATTGTTTGCTATGTTTGAGTAACTAGCTAGATCATCTCACCAAAAACAAAAGCCGGTGGTAATATTGCACTTCATTAAAAGATCTGTTATATTTATCTTCTTTTCCACTCCTCGTTATAAAACACAATTTTATTAGTAAACATATATACCGTAAAATGCAATCTCAAAAATCCAGAAGTAGTAATATTATAGTAGAGATAATTATTTTTGATTAACATCTGGTTGATATCGTTTTGATTCAGGAACAGGGTAGCGCAAAGTCGAACTAATTAGTTCTGGTGATTCAGCTAGAATAGCCCATTTACTATAATAAAGCATGTAAAGCCTTAGTTGATTTTTATTTCTTCTCTCGCTCTGTTGGTAAAATTGTGATAGTAATACATACCCCATGTTAACATGTGGAACTATATGACAATGCATAAGCCAGTACCCTGGATTATCCTTTATAAATTGTCAGCATTTATGGGAATGTATTTTTCTTTATCTTTTTTATGATATAATACAATACCGTATATATTCGGACTTTGGTCCAACCGCAGCCATGTTCCAATTCGTAATCTGAGTCCTTTGCTTTTTCAATAATAGCAGTTCCATACACGGCTGTCACATCCTTCAAAATCGGATTTGGATATGTACGCAACTCTTTATGTTTCTCATGGTCGTATAAGCCTTCACCATGGGCAATCAATAAATGGGAATGGCCATGAATATGCCACGCATGTGTCATGCACGGAAAAAGACCAATACTATTATCTTGGAAAACAATATCAACTACTTGATTTAATTTGACTTCAAAAGTTCGGTTTCTGGGAAAGTATCCATTATCAGCTATGATAGACATGGATTCAATATCCATATTAGGTATAAACTCATCCAAAAGATGAAACAAAAGTGGAGTCACCGGGTCACCTGTAGGCGGAAGCGAGTCATTGATACTAAATCGAGCACGACCATCTTTCAATTTGTTTAGAAGCGATTTAACGATAATAGTACGGTCTGGTTCTTTTCGATTGAATATTTCACGTTCTCGGTTAGGTACGTCTATGGATGCCATTTTTGGCCATGGCCATGGGAGCGGTAGGGATGACAATGGTAAAAGGGGTATATTTAATGGATCAGTGATGTCATGAAATGTATCCTTGACGAGCTCGACACCTCCGAGAAGACCACTCGATGCTATTTCGGCTTTTTTTTCTTTATCAATGTAATCAATGAATGCAAAACCGTTGTTGGAATATTGTGGCATGCGTAAATGCCATCGATAATTGGTAGCAATAGTGTATCGTTTATGTTCACCTGGGTCTTCATGAGCTTTGAAGAGTAATGAAATCCGTTGCCCTGCGGGCATTTCAATATAATCCGCATTGAACAATTCGGTGAGCTGACCATCGACTTCCATCACCGTCATATCGTGTCCAGCAATTGCTAACCCCAGTATCTGATATGTGTGAGCACCAATGATTCGTAATCGATAAGTTTTTCCGGGCTCAACATTAAGTATTGTTAGGCCTGGACATTCCTGCGGGTCGAGCAATCCAAGCGTTGGAAAGTGTACACTTCTACCATTCATGAGAATACTTCCAGAACCCAAATCAGTTGTATAACTTGGTCCATAGTAGTAATTATCGCGTTCATAAAAAGGTTGATGCCACCATTCGTTCAAATACAACATGATTTCTTCATCGTATTCGTACGGACCGTCTCGTAACTTTTTAGTCTTGTTGTTTTCGTTCGGTTGGGCATCTTCATTTGGATAGATAATAAATGCGCCATTCACTGTATCAGATTGTAGTCCGGTATGTGCATGATAAAAGTAAGAGCCTGTTTGGTGGACAATTTTAAATTTGTACAAGAAGCATTCGCCTGGTCCGATCGGCTGCTGAGTTAGGAAAGGTACACCGTCGCTATGGCTTGTTCCATATTGTTTAATGCCGTGGAAATGCATTGATGTCGTAGTGGTATTGTCATCCATCTTGTTACATACATTTGCTTCAACCTCGTCACCATCAAATGCATATAACGTAGGTGCTGGAAATTGGCCATTTACCAATATAGCTGGCAGATCCATCATATAGCAATCTGGATTAATTTTTCCCCATGTAATATCAAGGTTGAACCTACGCAAACCAGCTTCCGCCTGACTGATGGTAAAAATAATGAAAAGAGTAGTAGCAAGTATCGTCTTGTTGATTATTTCTAAGCCGATATTCGAGCGCATAGTAAACAAAAGAATTGTTCATAAACGAAAAATGTGTAAATTGAAGTAAAGTAAGTTTTTTGACTAATTAATCTTATATGCATAGTATTTGTATATTCTAAATCTCCTGAAAGTAATAGTAATATCTTCTCCTGTATACACTTCACTCCTTTCGCTATTATTATGTCCCCCCTTACAACAAAAAAGCGCAAGACGCTTACTACATATACTATTACGAATACATCTTTTATACACATAACGTTGCTTCAACGTCAGTCTCCGTATAAAGATTATTCATAGAGCGTGCCTCCAAGGAGCATGTGTTAAGGAGTGACCGAGAAACAACATTCAATGGTGGTTTTTTTTTGGTAAGGAACGACTTGTAATCAATAATAGCAGTAACAACCACAAACGCCCTTGTAAATTATATAATATTAATTTTTTGATACGTACGTACGTAGGAGTTATCACAGTATACATAGTTTATATCATAACATACATAATTATTAAGACAGTATCATACATTTCATTTCAAGACTGTCGTATTATTAAAAGCATAACAATAAATGCTGGATTCTACACATAAAAGTATAGTAAAGACAATATAAACCAGCATAAAAAAAGTATCATATACAATTGATACGTAAAAATAAAATCTAATCTAGAAAATGAAGACCGTTACAGTTTTGCTCTCCATTCACGCAAGAATATGATGTATGGAAGTTATAAATAATTGATCACCAAATCTCCAGAATATCGTATAAATTGATATAACTCACCTCTCTATTTATGGTATGACTGATTTTCTCTTGATCAATAAGTAGTATATACAGATAGATTATTTTTTTATGTAGGTGCAACTAAATAGGTATACTCCTTTATTAGTAATTAATGATAATACCATGGGACTACAATATTTTTGCTCGAAACTAAAAATGGCTGTCAAAAAGATGTCGAAATATAAATAAAGAGACTCATGGCGTAAAAATAAATAACGTGCTACTGATTGGATAATTAAAGCTGTGGAATTACGAGGAGCATAAGGCCTTTGGCTAGAAAGAAAAATATACTTTTATCTCATTTTTAACATAAAGGTACAACGACCGAACATAACAAATGTTGAGATATGCTAGTTATTAATGTTTTTCAGGCTATCAATAACTTTCAGGCAGAGACTAATATTGGTGTGTCTGTAGTAAAATACCCATTTATTATTTTCTTGATAAATTCATGCATAAAAATAATGTATTGCTTGATCTTCTACAACTTTAAACAAAATAAGGTAAAACTATATTTTACTTATTCTTGACAGTATTAGTTTACAAAAGACTGTCCAACAAAGATACTATTATTGGATAAATCATAATATATTGGCCTGTTACGTACGTATATTTTTATTAAGTAATTCACAATTTGTTAGACCACTCTCACTTTCACGACACTAGGACCTTTAACATTTTTCACTTAGTATAATAGTTTCCAATAGCAATAGCATTTATAATGTGTAAACGAGGTCAGTTAATTACTATAGACCTAGTCACTTAATACATAATAGAGAAGTATATAGCTAAATGCTCCCACTATTTAAATTTATTGAGTACACTTTAAGTGAGATATATGTCGAATACATACACCATAAAAATGGTGTATATAATCGTTACAAGATATATAAACAGGATGTTACCTGTAAGCAAATTCGTGTTATTTATTTTTATATTACAGGTTTCTAAGACGATGTATCATGGTTCTCAGATTTGTAGGTGTGGTCGAGCATGAATGAATTAAAAGAAGGCCACTGACTTTTAAAAAAAAGTTTTTTTTTCTTGTTCTTATCATCACCTCATATACAACAACTATAGACACATAACATATAAACAGAATGTCACGTCCTAGTTGGTTACCACCATCACAATCCACAACTGCATCAAATGGTTCTAGTAGACCAGTACCTATTACAACTAAAATAACAGTTAAAGATAGATTAAAAAGCACGAATACCCCATATACACCATTTCCCCCAACTTCACGTTTTGCAAACCAACGATCACAACAACTTCCATTTAGCTTGACACGTAACTCATCGAAATCGCCACCGATCAGAAGTGCAAAATCATTGATGGATCGTTTTGGTTATACAGAAAATGACGATCCACAGGTAATGGAACAAGATAACGATTTCGAATCAATACCTACGCGAAATTTACGTGAACGAAAACCTCACCAACAAAAACAACTATTATTTTACGCCGACGACGACGACGAAGATGAAAATATGGAAGAGACCAAAGAACAAGAGGATAGCTTAGAAGAAAGCCCCATTAATACGAGAAGGTTTTCGAAAAAGCGAAAACGCGGAAATGCATTTCTTGACAGTGGGGACGAGGATGAGGGTATAGATGATATGGACGAGGACGATGATAGATCGTATGTCGATCAAGAGGAATTAAACAACAAATTTAAAAGATCAGCAATTACTTTAGCATCGATCGTCAAATTGAAAAGAACCTATTCAGCGGCTTCCGTCGAACACATTGAAAAGGTGTTAAAAGAGTCTGGATCTTTAGTAAAAGCTATTCAAATACTCAGTGACTCCTCCTATTCTCCAGAACAGCCACAACCCAGAACTTTTCGACGCATACAACGTGGGCGTTCAAACATAACTGACACTGACGATGATGATGATGATGATGATGAAATTGACGATGTCGATAACAGAAAGAAGAAAAAGAGCAAAAAAGATGATAATAGAGAAGACGAAGAGGAATCAGACGAAGAGGAAATACGTAAAAATTTCCAAACGCTTCGATTTTTCAACACTGGCAAATCACAAGAAATTCAGGATGTGACAGGATGCACACCTGACCAAGCGGAAAGATTGATTCAGTTGCGAGAGGAACAAATTCAAGGATTTCTTACCATTAAAGAGCTTCGCGAAACACTGCGACACGAACGTGGGTTAAGTGTTAAATACATTGATAGTTATGTGGATATGATGGATGGCTACTCTTTGGTGGATCAGATTATTGAACAGATTGAAGAACTTGGAACCGAACTCAAGGATATCATTAATGTGTGGGAAGGGGCGAATCAAGGTACTATGGACGAGGACGAGGATGAGGAAGATACAGGAATGCATTTATCAGGCTTACCAATAGCGAATGGCAGTAATAAGAGAAATGATATCGACAAGAACAGTTATTTATATCGCGACGCAATGGATGGGTTCCTGATAGAACAACCCAAGATCGTGAACGATGAATTTACATTAAAAGATTACCAGATTCTTGGTGTTAATTGGATGCTATTGCTCTACCGTAAAGGCATATCTGGTATTTTAGCAGACGAAATGGGTCTTGGAAAAACCGCTCAAGTAATTAGTTTCTTGGGAAGATTATATGAACTTGGTAACAAAGGACCACATTTGATTATAGTACCAACCTCGACCATTAGTAATTGGCTTCGCGAATTTGAACGGTTCTGTCCTGAGATGAACGTGTACAGCTACTATGGATCTCAACAAGAACGCTTGGAGATGCGTGAAGAATTGTTGGATCCAGAAATCCGTGCGGATTATCAAGTTATCGTAACAACCTATACAGTGGCTACTGGTGCTAGAGACGATCGAGTCTTTTTGAAAAAGCTGAAATGCAAGTCCATGATTTTGGACGAAGGTCATATGGTTCGCAACTGTACAAGTGCTCGTTACAAACATCTTATAGCTCTTAAAACCCCCTTTCGACTGTTATTAACGGGTACACCTCTTCAAAACAATCTTCAAGAATTGGTATCTCTTCTCATGTTCATCATGCCGGATATGCTGCTTGATTATGAGGAAGAAATTCGCAAGATCTTTAAAATCAAGTCTATTACAACTAAAGACAGTCGTGAAGGACGCTCCTCTGCTCAGATCTTATCGCAAGAACGGATTGCACGAGCCAAGAAAATGATGATTCCTTTTGTACTACGACGCCGAAAAGCAGATGTACTCAAGGATTTACCTGAAAAAACACAAGTGATTGAACGGTGTAAAATGACTGAAAATCAGCGGAATCTATACACTACAATTCTCAGCGAATCTAAACAGTCTTACAAAGAGGCACTTGACAGCAAACCAGGGAGCAAAAAGAAGAAAGATAATAATCGATTCAAGAATATTATTATGGAATTACGCAAAGCTGCTGATCATCCACTTCTTTTTCGACATATTTATGATGATGCAAAGCTGAGAAAGATGTCCAAGGCGATCATGAAGGTAATAGCGTTATGCAAAACAACTGATATATATAATATTAGGAAGAGGATCGGATATATTGACTTTTGCATTATAATGTACACATATATAACTAGGAAGAAAAATACTGGGATGCCAACGAAGAATACATTTACGAAGATATGACAGTCATGTCTGATTTCGAATTAAATAGATTATGTACGACTCATAAGGTATGTTATCAATTTATGAAATACAAAATCAGTAAAAAAAAATGTTTTACTGCTAGACATGAAATATTCACTCTATGATAATAGTCAATCAGACATTATGCGCTACAAAATCAAGAATGGATGGATTCTGGGAAAGTAGACCTGCTCAATAGGCTTTTGCCTGCAATCAAGGAAAAGGTAATTTACTTTATATATAGAAAAGCGAAAATCTTAGTATTTGTTCTCTTTATTCTGATTATACTTTCTTTATTGTTGCATAATATATATAGGGTCAAAAGGTTCTTCTTTTCAGCCAGTTTACTCGATTACTTGATATCTTAGAAATGGTAATGGATACTCTCAAGTTAAAATATTTACGGTTGGATGGTGAAACTAAACCAGACGAACGCCAAGAGCTGATTGATCAATTTAACGAGGATAAGGATATCCCCGTCTTCCTTTTAAGTACTAAGGCGGGTGGATTTGGTATTAACTTGACATCAGCAAAGTAAGTTTTTATTTAACCTCAGATTTTAGGAACCTCTCCCTTTCTTCCCCGACAAATCGTTGATTCAATATGTATAAAATTACTAACATCAAACTTTTTTTTGAAAGTAATGTTATCTTGTATGACACGGATTTCAATCCCCAAAACGATCGTCAAGCAGAAGATCGTGCTCATCGTGTTGGTCAAACACAAGATGTTACTGTATACAAGCTAGTGGCCGATAATTCAGTAGAAGAACATATTTTGAGTATGGCCAACATCAAGTTACGTTTAGACCGAAGCGTATCTGGATTAAGTGAAGAAAATCAACAAAGTGAAGATCAAGAAGTAGATGAAGAAAATGCTAAGAGTCTGCTAAGAACTGTGCTTCTCGAATAAAATAGAATATATTATATTACTCCATTCTTACTTTCTATTTCGCATCTCTCACATTATAGCCATTTGCAGCAAAATGTAAACCTTTAAATTTTCTGTTAACTTAATAATAATAATGATAATAATTTTTCTTCATTGATTTTATTTATGATATAAACATGTGTTAATAATAGGAACAATATTACTGTCGCTCTTTATCTTCTTTTCTTTGGTCCAAAATTATTTGAACTTGTGTTGTAAACCACTCTCTACTTGTTTCTTCCTCGACTGGTAACGTTATTGTATGAATTGTAGGTTGTTTGATATTTAGATGAATGCCATCACTGGAAGGTATACATGCTTCAATTTGATCAAGTGGAATATCATTTTCAATATCACCCTTTCTGATACCAACATAAATGATTCGTTGATAGGTTAATATAGCAACCATTTCATCCGATTGTGCTGTGGTATGAGCAACATATTTATCACTAAAGTAACGTGCTCCTTTAAGCTCCTTCAACCATAGTTGACCAAGTGCTTCTCTCTGAGTATATACCTGAAGAATATAAAAGAAAAAAAATCATCATAATATATATATATATTGATATAAGTTTTATCAGATATAATTACACATTCAAAGACATATATACATACCCTGAGAATGCCATCAATACCCACATATCGTGGCAATCGCTCGCGTGTGATATCATTGGGGTCAAATATCATAGTAGTTTCTCGAACACCTGCAGTAACATTACTTGCCATATCAAAAAATCCAACCAAAGGTTTTGTCACCGCGCCTACAAGGCCTCGTCCCATGCCCTCAGCAAAGCCAAGTACACCACCACTCTCGGCACCTTCCAAGGGTCGTTTCTAAATAATAGTTTTACGCATTATAAGCCAATAAATATTAGAGAGTTATTTCTACATATATATTATATCTATACTTACATAAAGACCGGCAACGCCACTTGCGATACTCAAACCAAAATAACCAACTCCTTGAGAAATCCCATAAAAGGCGTGTTGAGGTTTATTACGAGTGAGATTGACTCGACGACGATCTTGAAATTTCTTATCCAATGTGGCAGCTGATAAACCTTTTCCAAAACTACCAGTAATTCGACTCATACTATCTGATATACCAAAGAGAACATTTTTTGCGAGACCTCCAACGCCCTAATAAAAATTATAATAATATAATGCATGTGAGTGGGACGAAAAAGAGAGTATGCGATACGTTCTTGATGCTAAATATGATCACTATCGCTAATAATTTACATACCCTAGCAATACCAATGCCTAAGTCTTGCGGTCGATCACTCATAATAAAGCCTTGATAAGGTTCGTAAAAGAGCTCACCAAATCCAGAACCAATTGTTGTAAACAAACCGACAGGATTACCAATCACATCAACACTACCCAGTACTTTATGGACTTGATAAACAACTTCTCCACGATAATGTAACATGACCCGTTCAATTAAATCTTCATAACTGACACGCAGATTTTCAACTATTAAGGCATTTAGTTTTATGGGTGCGTCCTAAAGAAATAATGCTTTGCTATCAGTATATGGACGTATTATGGTACATATGCATATATGTACAACATATATATAAATGTTTGTAGTATAACTTACATTCACATTCCCAATAGTCATTGTAAAGACATCAAACGCATATCGCAAAGGTGACCTTCCAATCTCCTTACTGTTGTCATAAAAACATAAGATAGATTAATAAATAAAAGGCATACTTATTTGAGAATAAATAAATAAATAAAGATTTGGCATACTCTTCATCAACTGCATTAATTCTATCTGTCCTTGAAAAGGAAAGATTGAGACGCATAGGTTGAATGCAGAATTCTTGGAAATAATACAGCGCTGGTGTATTTTGAACTACAGGCTCCGCAAGTTCTATACTGAAAAGAGCCCTTTCACTAAAGAGTATAAAGTTATCTTAGTTTCCATTCATGTCCCTTCCTCCTCTAGTATAATATAATCTAAACAACTTACTCAACCTTAGTTTCTTCTTGAGCAGAAGAAAACTGAACAAATTCCATGAGACAAAATAAAAAATCTTCATCAACAGCAAAAGTCATCTCCTGTAAGAGAATTGAGAAAACCTTAAAATTATGCACACCGTGGGCTTCATCTTTAATTTTATCCAAAGCCATATGGAAAGTAGGATGAGTTTGTTGTTCTGTTATATTCTTGGGAAGTGTTGTTGGAAAACATAGAATTGGATGAGGGGAACCATGAAATTGATTATCCATCTATAAAAAAACCGAGTTAATATTCTTCAGTACCTTGTTTCTAAATCCATTATATTTATATATTTTTTTCATTTGACGCATAGACTAACCTGTAGCCACTGAATACTCGTGCGCACTGATTGATACAAATTCGAATCAGTATACTTGAAATCAAGAGCACGTATAGTAACATAAGCCATTTCCTAGAAAATTTATATCAGTATCAATGTTATACATTTTTTTTTGAAACTACGTAGTAAAAAAGATAAAAAAATGAGTTACCTGCATCCGTTTATTAACAATCGATATACCAATACCAGCCAGATTAAGATCAAATGAATAGTTAATAATATGTTCCACTTCAATTGTTTCAAATGTATCCCGTAAACTTCCTTCCCTCGAACTGGCATCACGTGAGCTAGTACTAATAGATGCACCTGAAGATTTTGGCTGGTAAAGACTGATTTCCGGATTGAAATCACTCAATATCAGTACCAAGGCAGCATCTCGAGCAACAACATCAATGGACATAATTGGACGTGAAGTGAGTGAACTTGAACGATGTTGATGTGCTTGTCTCTATTATATATTATTCCAAATAGAAAAAAGGAACGTTTGATTACAAAAAGCTTGATTTATACATAACCACTCTTCTTTTTTCTTTACAAATGGCAATTAGATGTTGTTACCTTATAGCGAATTGGCATTTGAGTGCCAATAGCCTGGAAATTAACATCACGTTTTTTTCCACAAACTTCAAGTTGAATACGTTTATCATGAGCAACAGGCATACACCATGAATATTCCATACGATCGTGAGGTCCGAGCGTAAATTGCCGTGTTGGAGGTAATGCTTTTCGTTGACGATCTTTGAGTTTATATTCATCTAAATCAGTACTTGCTTGAGAAAACGTTACTGGGACGCTTGACATGTTAATAATCAAGTATGGCCAGGTCTCTTCAGGTTCTAAGAAGACAAAGATAGCAGCATCTTGGAGAACAACTGATATGCGTACTAACATGGGTCTATTTTCCTCAGTAACTTCAAGTTTAATATGAGTATCGCCGATTTGTTGCATATCAAATGGAGATGACCTATAACATTTGAAATTAGACCAAGAATTGGGCAAAAAAAAAACGAGAATAATAATGAATAATAATGCTTACCATATACCACCTTCTTCCCGGGAAAGACAAAGCCAACGTATATTTGATTTAGATAAATTATAAAGCGGTACTCGTTGACCGGGCTCAATAATTGCCATAAAATCATCAGTTGGCATACCAAATTCACGGTATTTGACGGGGATACCTAAATTATTTTTTAGAATAAATCGTGGAGAAATGGTGACCATTCGTGTCATATGATACTAATAGAATAATAATATTAATTTCTAATCAGTAAATTAAATTTTATATGATCGCATGTTCTATTTCAGAGTGAATTTTCTATAGAGTTTATTACCATTCCGACACCTTCTTCGACATATACACCCATATGGACATGATGAATATTAGCAGGTGTAGGAAGGGAAACATCTTG
This sequence comes from Circinella minor, assembly GCA_016758965.1. Classification (NCBI taxonomy): domain Eukaryota; kingdom Fungi; phylum Mucoromycota; class Mucoromycetes; order Mucorales; family Lichtheimiaceae; genus Circinella; species Circinella minor. The sequence goes on from JAEPRB010000229.1 coordinate 33,606, forward strand.
TACGCTACCAACTGCTTCAAGACTTAAAGGTTCACTCCATTTCGAATCACCAACTGCAAGCTGTACACGATTTTTGCGATCCATTTCTGCAAATGAGAATATATAAGGCTTGATCTATTATTTATAAGAAAAAAAAAGTCAAGTCATTAGTATGCAGCGCATCACAGATAGTACACTATTTAAGTATTAAGAGTTATATATACATACTGTCTCATCATCTCTTGGGGTAGCAGGTATATCGTAAATTAAATGTTTGGATTGTCGATGACTGATCCGGGATTTTAAAGATACTGGTTGACGGGATTTGTTCAGGATCAAGTAAGGCGCAAATACATTGATGAAAAGAGCATTATTACTCTTGGATAAGCGCCTGTACATATGTATGATACAAAATTAAATCAATTGTTAGTTTCATGATAAAAGTCAAACATAAAAGACAGTAAGTTACTAACGCTATGCTAAGATGTAAGTTAATTGGGTGATGTCCGTTTTTATCCAAAAGTGCAATAGATTGAAGATTAGTTCCTTCCTTTGAGTCTTTATCAAATACCAAATCTACCAATTCATTTGTTTCATAACCTGTAATAATAATAATAATAATAATAATAATAATATTTAATGTTAACAAATTGATATTTTTAATATTTTCGTTGTTATTTTTTTAGGCATATATACGTTTCTATTTACCTGCTTCTGATATTTCAATACTCACTGCCATATGATTATATGTGCTGATTGTATGGATGTGACATTTTTCTCCTTTTGGAACAATATTTCGGGAGGAAATGCCTCGAGTTTTATCAACCATTTCTAATGTAATTGAGAATGGTAACATATTTTCCAACTCAATGGGTGCGTCTAGTTGGATTGCCATAAATGGATACTCTCTGTATTATAGTGTTAATGTTGAGCCTATCAACGAAGTCTGTATTATCACCGTTTGTATACTATGATAAATATAAAGTTAACTTACATTGCAACTGGATTCATTTCGTCAAATACACCATTAATTTGATATATATAGGCATCAGACTCAGAAGTAGGTGGATCACATGAAATAGATCGTGGCCCTTCAGGATGAGTAACGTCAGACCAATGAATTGCTGGGTTGCTCCAGTGATAATTGCCTATACATATATATGACATTCATATTACACCATATGCCTAATGGAATTACTATACAATTATTATTAAATCAGTTTATTCCTTACCAGTAGCAGGCTTGGCAACCATCCAATAATTATATACTAGTTCAATGGGTACTACACATTCTTTGCCAGCGTCTAACATACAAAGACATATTAGAATATATTACTAATTGATAATAGTTGTTTAATAAATGAAAAAAGAGCACACATACTGATAGTCCATTCAGGAGATTTTATTTTGCGTTTTGCATTCACCATGACAATTTTTATATCTTCAGCTGCGTAATTTTGAATTACAAGACCACTACGAAACGTTACTTGCTTAACATGATTCTTGAGTTGAATATCCACAATAAGGCGGTGAGGAATACCTTTCACTTCGGGCTCCATTCTATATGAATGTTGTCCTTCTTGATCCAGTGGAATGTGGTGAAAACTTTTCCAATCATATGCTTGCACTTGTACACCCAGTAAATTTTTACCCATGTGAGTTTGCTACAACAAATTTTAAACAAAGTATACTTAATTTTTTTTTTTTTTTTGGTAATCCTATCCTAAAGAATTACATATAACATTTTAAAATTTATTACCTGTCTACGACTTTTCCAATCTCGGAATGTCCAGGGTTTTTCATCACCATCCTTTAGTATAATTGTTCTATTATCTATACTTCCTTCTTTTTGTGCATCATCTGACATGTTCCAGAAACACAAGTCGTGGCCGGTAAGATTACGGATTAAATAAGGTCGTACTTGCTTTTGACCACTTTCTGTCAATGGCTATTCAAAAAAGTAAGTTGAACTTATTAGTTACAAGCCAAATTAAAATTGGACACTTATTTACAAAACATTTCCTGTCCCTGCAATATAAATACCTGATCTTCAAACATGCTTTCTGAAACTGTAAGCATAGTATCAAGAAAAGCATGAGTAACATTGATATTTAGAGATTCATTTGACTCAACTGTCAATTGCATACTCTTGGTTGCTATATCTTGGGATATTTTGATACCAAAACCCCACGGCTCAATAACAGGTTCCCAATGTGAATTTCTGAAATTAAAATTACTAGCTGAAATATTGAAGAAGAGATCAGCAGAAAGCTACATATACATTATACATATAATACAAAAAACAATAATGAGTTATCAAAAGTATAATTTTTTTTATACAACGTATTCATAAAAAAGAAACAAGAATTAAATATGAACTCTACCGCACTAGACCAATCGGATGCATTCATAGTAAACGGCTGTAACATGACATCAATAAAGGGAAGTTCATGTAAATCTTCAATAAGAATGAACTGAAGTCCTTGGAATTGGGCTTTTAACTATATTATATAAATAATGTAGTAAAATTTAACAAAGCATCACTATTAAAAAATTTAAATTGCAAAAAAGAAATAAAAAATCCTTACAGACTCTTTCGTCATAACAATATAAGGTTCAATCTTTTGTTGTTGAGTCGATATCCAATTATTTCCTTCTTCGTTCGGGTCTTGTAGATTACCATTATTATCATCAGGTAATGTAAGGTGTTGATTATTAGTACTACTGAAAGATCCATCGTCATATCCAGAAGCTCCAGGAGGTTTTTGATTTCCGGTGCCCATAAGAGAAATAACTTTGTTTATGATATCAATCACAATCATAGCATCATTATACGATAATCTTATAATCAAGGGCTGTACATCAATAGAAATTTCAGTAATATCAAATCCAGGCATATTGGAAAATGTTTTCATTTTTAAATTGATATCAAACTCTTCAACAAATGGCAGAGCAGATACATCTTGTACGTCCATTCGACAAAGAACCATACCAATACGATCCAATTTACAAACCAATGAATCTTTTTGAACAGCAGACAATTGTTTGAATGAGAAAATGATGGCTTCCGATGACGCTGTCTCAGGTTTGGCTAAACAAGCTACTTGAACATCCACAATATTAACGTCAAAATGAAGCTGACTTTGCTGTTGTTGCTCTTGTTTTGGGTTTTTATTGGAAGATGCAATAGAATGTTCTGCTTTATTCTTGTAGTTTGATTCAATTGATTTTCTTCTACCGGAATTTCGTTGTTGCTGTCGGTTTCCTCCTGTCACTCTATTAAGTCTTTCACGTTGTGCATTTGCAAAAGCTTGCGCTTCAGTTGTTGGCTCAGGTGCGAATGGTTTCATGAAGAAATCAAGTAATAAAAACACATAATCAAGAGAAAGTACAATTTTAGGGGAATCCACTGTCGCACGTACAAACATAATCTGTTTAGGCTCATCTTGGGCTGGCATACGTAAAAATACTTGTAGCTGAGGCGATCCTTCCAAATGAGATGCAGACATGACTTCCTTGAATTGTGATTTTGATTCAAATCGAGTATCTGTAAAAGTAATAGAGTTCATTTGTACTTCTAAAAGAAGAGATGCATCCGAATGAGTTTGTAACTTCATGGCTGTGCCATTAAATGCGAGACGTGCCAGGCATTGTTTGTTCCAATCTTTTCGATCCTTGTCGGGTCCTGATAGTATCTCAAGACAAACAGTTTTTACATCCATTACCATATCAACCTGAATAGTTACAGGAGCCTTTTTCTTCTTCTCATCTATGGGTGCTTTTTCATTATTCCCACGAATTAATTGTTGTTGCTGTTGCTGTCTTGATGGCGAAGAATAAATGCTTGTAGATACATCGTCCTGATATTCTTCGTGGTTTTCATTGTTATCAGGAGGAAAAAGGATTTTCATAACTCTGTTGTATATATCCAATAACCATTTATATTGGTTTTCCGTGAGTGCCATCCGAACATCCGATATGTGACCAATAATACTTGTTGCTGGACCCCATTCCGGTGCTGCTTTTTCTGGACTTTGAATATCAAATGTAATATCCAAATTATCAATAATTGGTAGTATACGTTCGTATGGCTCTGCTTCTTGCCTGACTTTAACCATGGATCGTGATTGAAGGCTGATAGTATAAAGACCACATAAAATTTTTATCATAGGAATTTCTTTGGCTTGAGCCGTCAGATCACCTGTTTTTCTTCGCATGACACTAATAAATTCGTTGGCTGCTCTGATTTCTCCGAGATTGGCAATTACTGTATCTTCCTTGTCACTCACTGGAAAAATGACAACAGGACTCTTGATTGTGATATCATAATGCATTCTTGTTTCTGTTTCTTGCATTTGTTGTGCAGCGGCTTCTCGAGCAGTATCATATACTGTTTTCATTTCCAAAAATTCGCTCAAAAAGCCAAGTGTCGTCATAGCTGAATCCAAAAACAAAAATTGAAAAGCGCCCATATGGAGATAGAACCGTGAATCATATCCCGGAAATGTGTCGGAAGCGCGATCAAAGGTCTCATAGATAAAGTCACCAAGCTCGTCACCATCAATGGTCAATAAATAAGTATTGGATCCATTATAACCAATATCTTTTAATAGGTCATGGTCGTGAGTTACAGTATCATCGGTAAGTGAAAACTTGCCAAATTTACCGGATACTTTGAGTGTATTCGGATATAAGAGAACGGATAGATCACCATAAGATAATCTACCTGTACCAAGTCGTCTACCATCATCATTAAGAATCAAATCCAAGCTATCCATATGGATAGTCACCTTAATTGTATTGCTATTATTATTGGAAGTAGCAGCGTTTGGGTCTTTTTGGGTCTTTTCATCTTTGACCTTTGCCGTTGAAAATATATCAGAACTTGTTGTTGAAAGTCGTTTCGAAATCATATTGACGGCTGTTACATCTGGTTGTTGCTGTGGTTGCTCTGTTGATGACGGAGGAGCAGTAAATGTATTAAGAACAAAACTATACAATGTCAATATTGAACTTCTCGTCACCACAATGTTGAGTGTTGATAATGCAATTTCTACAGTCTGATCAAATCCTTGATAAATATCTTGATAAAGTGGATGAGACTTATTAACTTGCATATACTTGATTTGAACCAAGTTTTTTGTAGTATTTCGATGGATAGTATCTGATGTCACCAAATAATGAAATTCATCACCGTGTTCCATTTTGTCTACAATATTAAGTGATCGTAAGGAAACATCCACGAGCATATCATAAGGTCGATTCGTAAATTCCAGCATGAATGTTTCTAAAACCAATTCGCACAATAATTTCTCGGTACCATCGTCAGGTAATGTTTCATGAATTGTTGCCGATACTTTATCGACTTGGAATGTAAATCGAAATTGTTCTTGTTGATGTCGTTGTCCACCGCTTATAGAACTTGCAGAGCTAGAAAGTGGTGTATTAACTTCATAAGAATCTTGTCGTTTTAAAGTAGATGATGGATCATAGCTAGCTTCACTTTCTGTATCTGATATCCATAAATCATTACGGCTATGATCTCTATTAGCCCATGATGTTTGAAGGTATGGGTACATCTGTTGCTGCTGCATATAACGCTCTTGTTGTTCGTCTTCAGGTTCAACTGCCTGGGGTTTATCATCACTATCTGATATACCCTCCAGAATAAGATCAATCATTTGCATAAGAATCTTGTATTTGGTATCAGATATATTGAGTGAAAGCAATGGTAAGTTTCCGGAGACCTTGAACTTTGTAAATTGCGCAGCACGTTGTAAAATACATAGTTCGACAAGGAAATTCATGTCAATCCGTTCAATTATATGAGCATTGCCTTTACGCTGTCCTCTTTGCTGTGCAAGACAATCATCGACATCAGTCGCAATTAGTAATTTGGTTTGTGAAAGGCTTACTTTAAACTTGTCATACATGAGTGATTCAAGTTTTTGATAGTCATCTTTGCTATGTTTTTTGTTTTTTAATTCATGAACATGATTGGGATCCGCTAGCTCACTATCTACTTGAATATGCCCAGCATCAATAATCATACATGCAGTATTTCTTTCGGTGCAACTAATAATAGAAGAACATATATTATACCCAGAGTTATATTAAATTCAGTTTAGCAGTTTTTTTCTTGTACTCTGATGAATAGTTTTTTTTTTTTTTTACCTTTCAGGTATAACAAAAACAGGTGCATCCATATCAATATCAAGAGCTAACGTTGTATGCTGATCTAATGCATACTCAAGCCCAGCACGTGTTTGTTGTTTAAACTCTTCAAAAGTATCTCCAGCAACTTCTAGAAGAGCATTAATACTTTCTGATTGATTATCCGGTGGTTTAAAGAATTCCATGATACCCTTGACAATTTTTGGATTATATATAATTTCTAAACGTTTGGTGGAAAGTTTGATTGCATTATCAGCAATGTTATTAAATGGCTTGTGTTCAATAACAGCATTAAAAAGTGGCTCTTTGTCCCCGCTTGGCTCGCTAATATCAGTAATTTTTGAAATAAAGCCATCATTTTGAGCATATATAGCATCAGCAAGGGATCGGCTATATATGTAGAATAATATAGGTGGTTTAATAAAAAAGCATAAATATATAAATAATTGATATATATTTATTACCTAGTCCCATCCCTACTCCTGGCACCAATTAATTGGGGATATATTGTATTGGGAGTAAGATTGTCATACAATCTTAAATCACCAAGACTAACTCCTATTTTGGCTGATTCAATATATTGAATGACATCGGTAGTAACAGTATCAAAAACCAATGAAGCTAAATCGTGTCTTGATCGATCACTTGCAACATGCTTCATTAAACTCAATGAACCTCGTTTAAGTTTAGTATTGATTGATAATTTCATGGTCTTATTCAACAAAATAAATTGGTTATTAGAAAACTGGTAATTGTTTTTTTTAGAAGAATATAAAAAATAATAATAATAAACAGGGTAGCTTACATCTTTTGGCATATCTACAGCAGCTGCAATAGTAGCTTTTTCTTCATCATAATCAATAGCTTCATACAGCTCCTTTTTTTGTTCATCTGTTATTACAATTGGTTCATTCTAGATAAATATATGAAAACATGTTTATAAATTATCATTATTACAAAGATTTAAAGTATATTATAATTCAAATAGTACATAGGTATTATTAATTCATACATACCGAATCATCTCCTTGATTATCACTTTTTGATTCGGATGATCCCGACCACCAAGAACTAAACCATCCTTTGTTTTCACTTTCAGCTTTCTTTTTCTCTTGCTCTAACAGTAATAGTAATAATAAGTAATTGTAATTAATTATTTATCCATTTCTAAATCAATACGTTTCTTCTTTATCTTAATTTACCAATTTTATGTTTTTCTCGTTTCAGTTTGCTTCGAGCAAGGCTTCGGTAAAATCGAATGTCATCAAAACTCAATTCCTTCTCCAAGTGTTCCAATTGTTCCATTTGTTCTGTTGTAGTCTTTTTCATTTGAGATGCAGTATAACATTCAATATAACTGCGTCGTTGATCTCTCCTTGTTTTAAAATGATCCCAACTCCATTTATAATGTCGATCATGAATTTCAGATAATACAGCTTCTTGAGCAAATTTCCAATAAGCTCGTGGATTTGATTTTGGTGTTGAACCTTTTTCTGGATGATATTTTAAGTACTATATATATATATATATCACATAATAAATGTATATTATTTTAGTAAGGAAAAAAAAAGAAAAAAAAATATAATATAATATTATTTTATATATTATTACCTTTTGTTTTTTTAAATTAGCATGGAATAAATCAACTAGCAATATAGCATCTCGATATTGATGATCATCTAAACATATTCCAAGTTCTTCAAATAATAACGTTACATCGGTTTTAGCAACATTTTTTCCAAATTGTTTATTGAGTTTTACCTATTATTTAAACAAAAAATATAAAACAAAGACAATTTAAAAAAAAAGTTTATATGGGTTATAATGATAATAATAATAATGATTGATTATTATTTACTTTGCCTGTGCCTGAAACAGGTTTCAAGATGTATTGATGTTTATGGTCATTAGTAGGATCTTGTGACCCATCAGGAATCTAATATTAGCAAAAGGAATATATAAAAGATTTGTTTTAGAAAAAGAAAACAATTGAAAAGTTGTTAGTAATATTTCACTTACCAAATCATTAAAAACACGAGTTGCTTCTTCATGCGGCATACCAGCCAAAGATTCTGCATCGGTGTTCCAATAAACAGAAAGTGAATGTAATGTTGTAAGCTATATAAAATTTAAATATATAATATATAATTTAAAACACCGCCCATCAATGCAATATTTCTTTTCATTCCCGTTCTTCCATCCCTTACTTTATGAATTGTGTTAGTCAATTCACTAATAAATGTAGGATTCCATTCACCATCTGTAGATACAGCTGATAATTCTTTTAATGTTATTCCTGCTGCAAATGGATGATCTGGATCAGATACATTATCTTCAAATCTCAAATGAATATTTTTAATGGATACTTGTAAATTATCTACAATTTTAGTTGTTAATTGACTAATGAATCCATCATTTCCTTCATCTCCTTGTCGTTGTTCTTTTTGTCCCTCTTTTGATGAATTGCTTAAAAGCTCTGCTGTAGCTAATCGACGTTGTTTAAGTGCTTGAGCACGTTCTTCTTCTTCTTCTAATGAAGTCTATTTATATAATATAACAACAATTATTATTACTTTTTACAAAAGAAAAACACACACACACACACACATATATATATATATATATATAAAAGGTACATTACAGTTGATTCTGTTTTCGGTACTGCCAATAAATAAACGTTTTCCACGAATACTTTGACTGGTTTCGTTTTTAAGTTTGACCAAGGAATACTTAATGTTAACTGTCCAAGATATCCTAAAAAAAAACAATACAAATTTAGTTTTCTTTCTTTTGAAAAATATGATAGTCAATTTACCTTCCAAAACATTAATGGGAAGATCAAGTTTATCGAGTGCTTCACGTCTAAGTTTTAAATCTCGAAGATTGGCTTCCCCTGTTAATTATATAAAATAAATATAAATGTAAGTATATACTTTATAATATTCTCACCAAATATATATATATATATTTATAAGTGTGCTGAAATGTTTTTACCGTTCCAAATGCCAATGTTTAATTGATCATAATTCAAGTTTGAAACATAATTTCCCAGGAACCGATTAAGGATGGACGCGACTAAAGATTCCAACATTAGTGAGGGGTAAAAAAAAAGGTTTGTTTCAAGCAAAAAGTAAGTAAATTCCTTGTATCACCGATTTTTTTTTTTGTGCAGATTTTAAGTTTTTTTTTTTTTGGTAAGGGGAAACACACATAAAATAAAAAGAGGCATGATGGTGATTCTGTGACGGGAGTGTACTATAATTAGTAAAACTCCTGTTTTTAATGCATCTTTTTCTTCTATTTTGTTCTCTTGTTCTTTTAAACAAGGAAAGTAGTCAATTCTTTTCTTTTTTTGACATAATAAAATAACCAACGTTCGATTCAAATCGTTGATGCATTATAAATAATATAATAATGTTTGTAGTTACGTATCAATGTTATGTTATGAAGAATATATATCTATGATATATAATGGTAATACTATCAATTACTGTATAATATTCTACTTGGTCTTTTTCTTTAACTGATATTTAGTTAAAAAAGAGGAATATGGACCTTGAAAAAAAAAAACTAATTTCTTCTTTTATATATACTACTTCAATAATATATTGGTTCTGTTAGTAAGTTTATTTATTTTAAGCCCCATCCGTCGTTAGTATCTCATATTTTATAATACAACAAAGACTTCTTCTTCTTATTATCAGTCTTTTATTATAGTACGTATGGATATTTACTATTTATATCCAGTAATACGTATAAAATTGATTTAAATAAAGAAAAATAAAATTCTAAGAATCATTTCAATATAAAAAAAATGTGGCAACGAAGAAAATATTTAAAATAAATAATAAATTCCATATTTTTGGTGTTTACCCGTTTGTTTTGAAGTTAAAATAAAGCAGTCTTTTTTATTATATTCTATTATATCGGGAGGGAAACAACTTATATGCAAACAAAAACAAAAAAAAAGATTGACGATTAAACTCCTTCAATACTACTAAAACTTCTTATTCTTCTTTTTATTATTTATTATATATTTTTTTCTTTAAAGAATAATATTGTCAATAAATAATTAGTCATTCTCTTGACAACATATAATACCGATTGTTTCATCAATATTATCATTTATGGTAACTCCTTAAAAAAATGGGTTACATTTTATCAATTGATGATAATGCCTATTATATGTTTTGAAACACACAATTGATCTATAAATCTTCCTGGTTGAAGAGTTATTTAAATACCTTATCACTCAGCTATAGGTTCTGTATTAAAAAATTCTGTACTATTCTGTTTTCTACTGTTTTCTCAACTTGATATGTCAGGTTTTATCGTTTCTAGAGCATTCATCATTTAGAATCTGGGTATAAACAAAAAGAATAAATCCGAGTTTTAGATAAGGTTGTTGGGCAAGTACATAGTCTGCTTTAGCTACTAAAAATAAGTTGAATTGAAAACTAATAATTTATACGTACATTCAGGCTTAGCTGCGTGAGAAGTATAAGAATAATTATTATGGTGTGAAGAATACTAATGGGATATATGTATTGAAGATCATAATAAATGACATACTTATTTTAATGCCTATGATCATAAAGAATCACAAGAGCAATCTTCTTACTGGCTGTCACCACAACCAACTTAGTTGATAGTAATTAATACTTGTTGTTATAGTCCCAATGATACGTAGTGAATATGTTTTAGTGTATAAAGTACTAACTATACGTACTAGATAATAATGTAATAATGGAGAGTTTCAATAAAAAAAAGAAGTAGTATATTAATTACTATGAAACAAAATAGTGGAAACAAATTATAAGCCAACGAATGCATCAGGTGAATGAATTATTTTTTCACTAATTACTGAAAAATGAATATTATTTGTTGTCGTGATGATATAAAATACAATTGAATTGTAAATAATTATTATAAAGGCTCAACAACATTGGTGTGAACTTATCAAGAAAAACAACTCTCTAAAATCAAAACAAAAATAAAAAAATATAAATATTACAAAATGACAACACAAATAAAAAAACATTTATTCTTAACATCTTTCACGACAAAATAATTTAAAATAAAAAAGATATAAAAAGGAACTCAAAGAAATATCCTAATTCTCTTACTAAATCAGCACAACGGATATACTGTACAATGGCTACAAATTATCTATCTTCACCTCCCTCTCGTCATTTATATACTACATCTATAACCCGATCATTTGTTAATGCTGGTGCTGCTCAATGCTGTAAATGTGGATCATTTGCTCACAAGACCAAGTACGTATGATATATCAAGAATTTCTTCATTTTTAAAATTATATATTCGATTTTATATTAATTACTAATATTTTTATTCATAGGGATTGTCCAAAATTGTAACCAAGCATATCAAAATTATTATTTTTATAAGAAAAGCTATATCTTTTGATTCGTTTATTTTACATACTCTTTTCGTCCGTTTTATATATAATCCTTTGTCCAGTTTAGTTAAATTTAGTAATAATTACGTAGCAGCAGTGTTTAGTAGCATTGAACTTTGTGAACCACTTAAACAGAAGATTTCTATTTATACACTCGGCTTTCAATAGACCCAAATACTTTCTTTTTTTGTATATGTGTACGTAAATATTAAATAAATATTAGTGCATATGACAATAAAACATATAATTGACAACTGTTTCTTTTATTTATTACTTTGCCAAATATTCATCCTTTAATAAATAATGAATTGATTCATACACAGTACATAATATCAAAAAAAAAAAAAGAAGAAACAACTATTACTACAGTCATATGGTATGTATAATATTTGGGATAATAATAATAAAGTATTTATTTTATTTTTTTACACGTAGAGATACGGGCAGGAATGCTTCATCAGCAGGAGTATGAAGTATATGTAAAAAAAAAATTAACAACCGAGATGAATATCCACAAAAAAAATTCTGTATAGCTGCAATCATCTATAAATATCTTATCGGTTAACCCTAATCTATTTGCTTCACTGTGAACAAATAATCTGTCAGTACTGAGCATAGGCTATTTTATATGTTGACACGCATTAAAAAATTAATAAAGTTGTAAGTAGATATTACTGAAATACGTAGAACTCCCCTGCAATTTCAATAAAATCATAATTGAATGAGATACATCAGATGAATTTTCAGAATGTTGTGGTTCACTAAAATCCTAAGAAATAATGGAAATCCTGGTTTTGGTCTGTCGTTTTGAAAAAAGAAATATCATTGATCTTGAATGGATACTAACACCCATCTGAAATGACGATGTTTTGATTTTTTTTTTAATTGATGATGTATAAATAACTTTAATAAAGTGGATAAATTACTGTTTAGAAAAACTAATTGTGACAAATACGTAGCTTTTGTCCATGAGTCTTTGACCCATTGTTTAAATTCAGGATCATCACTCTATCAATGTTTACTACGTACAGTATACTATCAATACAAGTTGTTTTATTTTTTTAACTTGAATACAAAACATACTATAAAAATTATACATAGGATATAATTCACACCAGTCTACGTCGAAAAAAGAATAGAAAGTTTTATTTTACATGACATCATTCGTAATCTTTTATTAAGCAAATGGATATGTGTGAGTTTTCTTGTTGGGAAAGAATCGAAAGTTTCATTTCCATATTTGGAATTTAAATATTTTATATAATATTTTTGCATGAAATTTTTTTTTTCTTCTTTGTTTTCTTTTTTGTATTTTAAATTTTTAAAAAATAAAAAATAATTATGTCAACCAACCCATTCGATACTGATTTTACTTCACCAGAGTCATCAAGAAGAACAACAAGAACGGAAAATAACAATCCGTTTGATAATGATTTTGTTGAACCAGATGATCATAAGCATATAATTCGTAATAATAGAAAAGAAAAATTTACTTCACCACCCAACCAACCAGAATGGAATACAAATCGATACAATAATCAACATGAAGACTTGTATGACAAGCGATCAGAACACAATCAATCACCTCTTTTTAAAAGACAACAAGAAGATTATCCACCAAAGTATACAGTAAATCAACCGCAACAAAAGCAATGGGAAAACAACCACAGAGATGATATTTCAATATCAACAAGTGGATCACGACCTCCTACTTACAGGGAAAAGGATGTTCAATCAATTAATAGCGAAAGGAGAGCGACATATGATACTATGAATAAACGTTATGACGTTGATGATGATAATAATGAAGGTGACGAATATATTCCTTCTTCTTCAAAAAGTAATGGTGGATGGCGTACACGATATGGTGCCAATGGTCGTAACGATGATAGTGATCATGGTGGTAATACTTTTACAAGTCAAAGAAAACAACACTCAAGATATAGATCAGAATATGATAATGATAATGACACTCGAGAAGACTTGTATGCATCAACTAGATTTGCAGATGAAGAGGGTGAGCGACAAGTGGATGATCTTAAACAAAACATTCGTAATATCAAACAAGATACATTAGATAGTACTCGAAATGCATTACAAACTATATATGCAACACAAGAAACAGGTGGTCAAACTCTTGCCACTTTAAATGAACAAGCAGGTAAAATTGAACCACCCTTTTTTTATTATTATTGTTAGCAAAAATAGAGATACTGATTATATATATATATATAAATAAATTTCAATTAGGACAAATTGCAAACGTTGATAGAGATTTGGGTACTGTTAAAGAAGAAGCCATAGATGCTGCTCAAAAAACAAAATATTTAAAACGATTGAATCGATCCATATTTATACCAGCATGGAAAAATCCTTTTAATAAAAAGGCTCGAGAACGACAAAAAATGGAGTTAGAACAACAGACTCACATGGACGCATTAAAAGATCGTGATGACGCTCGACAATTTGAATATCAATCTCAAGCACGTATGGATCGTGCACAGCAGCGTATGAATAATAATAATGCTTCGTCATCTACTGCTAATACTCGATCCCAAACAGATAGAAACCGATACCAATTTGAAGCCGATGCTGAAGATAATGCTATGGAAGATGAAATCGATAATAATTTAGGTTTATTAAGCACAGCGACGACTAATTTGAAACAAATGGCGAATACGATGGGAGAAGAGATTGATAGTCAAAATAAACATTTGGAGAAAGTTGTTGATAAGGTGAATCCAGTTAACCAGCGAATCTTTAGTACAACTCAACAATTGAATAAAATCAAATAAACTTTTTTTTTTTCGCTTTATTTGGTACATAAGCCACAACCAGTATATCAGTTAATACTCTTGCAGAGAAATAGGAGGATTAGATGGATTATATTGAAAGAGAAGCAATTGTAAATTAAAGTCATTATATCTATCTGTCTACTATAAAAAAATGATCTTTGTTATCGTATGAACTTGGGGGATTGGTTGGTTTACTGTTTGAACATTATCAAAATATCTATACACTGTTTATAGTTTAACACAACAATCTACAGCAAGGATGATTTATTGACTAGTTGTCATTGATCCAGTTACTTGACGATGCGTTTATTAATCACATAAAATAATTATAAAAAAAACTTTAATGACGGCGCAAAACTATTAGTTTTTTAAGTGCATTTAAAGGTAATGGCACTGTTAAACACATTTTCTTTGTATGATACTATCAAATATAATATATATATATATATATATGTAGCTGTTTATATGTATCCACGTAATAAATTTGTTTATATTATAATTATAGTGTACATTTCGTATTTTTGTTACACGTGAATACAATCAAAGACAAGTGGACCATTCGAGCAAAAAAAAAAAAGGGTTTCACCAAAACATCAGTGCACAAAAGTTCCGACGCATAAAGTAATAAAACTAGCAATCATTATCTCTTTTTACATACGTAGAAATTAAACTTTTGACGCAAGTACGTATGAAAAAATAAGTATACAATTATTTAACTCTTGATTAAGAGCAAAGGATTTCATCGATTATACCTTTGTTCTTTTATTTTACAAACAACAGTTCATGCATGATTTGATTTTTCCTTATAATAAAACATACAAGCAAGTCTAATATGATCAGTTAAGTCTCAGGTGTATTTTCTTTTGGTTGTACAGGTATAAGGCTAGATTAAAAAGGTCATATTTAAACTTGGAAGAACAGGTTCTTATTGAATGGCTTGGTAAAGGAACACTCTCTTTTTCTTTGCTTTTTCATTGGCAAAAACTAATTTTTTATACACAGCTGACTTTTATTTCTATATTTTTTTTTGGACAACATAAAAATCAAGCCACGCACAGTCTGTTTCATTATATTCTTACCTTATTTTTTTTTTTATCATTTTCCTTTTTTAAAAAAAAGATGGGTGCAATGCTTTCAAAAGATAAAACTCCACCAGAAGTTTTAGAAGCATCAAAAGATAATGAAGCTCAAACAGGTCAAAAGAGAAAGAATGATAATAATAATAATAATAAATCACAAAAGAAACGATTTAAAACTACCAAAGAACGTCGAGACCATTTTCAAAAGAATAATACTTGGACAGCCAAAAATAATAATCGAGAACCAAAAGAAAAAGAAGATGGTGAAAAAGAAGAACGATTACCAAAGAAAAAAGTAGCCTTACTTGTTGGATTTAATGGAACTGGTTATCAAGGAATGCAACTGTATGTTATTTTTGATTTTTGATTGAATTGATTTGTATAATATATAATTGAACTTTATATTATTATATAGTAACCCAGGAGCAAAAACTATTGAGGATGATCTCTTTCAAGCATTATGTAAAGCAGGTGCTATTTCAAAAGCGAATGCAGATGATCCCAAGAAGGTAAAGAGGATAAGAAGAAATAATTTCTTTGGATATATTTTTCTAATATATATATTATATAGAGTGCTTGGATGAGAGCTGCACGTACTGATAAAGGTGTTCATGCTGCTGGAAATGTTTTATCTTTAAAAATGAGTATGCCAGGTGATGATATTGTTAGAGATATTAATTCACATTTACCGGAACAAATCCGAGTTTGGGGTAATACAAAGTTTTTTATATCTTTTTTTTTTTATATCTATTTTTATTAAAATGGAAATATAAACTTATATTATTTTTAGGTTATGTTGTTACCAAAAGATCATTTCATGCAAAAACAGGATGTGATTCACGTATTTATGAATACTTATTACCATCTTCTATATTTATGGGACCTTCTAAAAGAAAATTAGCAAAAGAACAAGTAAATGAAAATGATTTAAAACTTGTTTATGGTGAAGAAGTTTATTATATACCTCGTAGTACACCTGAAGAAAATAAAGTAAAAGAAAGTTATCGTATTAGTGAAGAAACGCTTACTAAATTTAGAGAAGCTATGAAAATGTATCAAGGTACTCATAATTTCCATAATTTTACTATCGGTCGTGGTGCTGCTGATAAAAGTTGTAATCGTTATATTATGAGTACAAAGGTAATATTTAATATATCTTCTTTTTTTTTTGTTCTATACATATATATACTAATACTATAATTAATTTATTAGGTTGAAGATCCTATTTATATTGATGGTGTTGAATGGTTAAGTGTAAAATTACATGGTCAATCTTTTATGTTACATCAAATTCGTAAAATGATTTGTAAGTCTTATTATTATTATTAATTCTTTGGATGAAATATTAAATAACAACTTATATGATTTATTATTATTATTATTAGCTATGGCAATATTATCCATTCGTAGTAATACTCCTTTAAAGATTATTGAAAACGCTTTCGGTACCGATCGTATCAATATTCCCAAAGCACCTGCTTTAGGTTTATTACTGGAACGTCCTATTTTTGGTTCATATAATAAACATGCTAAAGATGAGAAGAAACAACAAACAGTTCGTGACGGAATTGATTTTGATGTTTATAAAGTAAGTTTATATTTCAAGAAAGGTGGGGGGGAATCTATCAAAACTAAATTATAATTTTTAAACTTTAGGACACAATTGATGCATTTAAACGAGAATGGATTTATAAAAAGATTTTTGAAGAAGAAAGAGAAAATGCAGTGTAAGAATTATAAACATTTTAAAATATATATAAAAAAACGACTTTGTTTTAACATATGAATATTATATATTTATATATTTAGATTCGATCAATTTATATCCTATGTTGATTGTGCTATGGGAAAAGACTATTCATATTTAAATAGTGAAGGAATTATACCCGAAGAAGCACTTATTACCACAAAGTTTAATCCCAAACCCGTATCAACAGAAGATGATGACGCATAATTAATATTTCATCTTACATTTTTTTGATAATAATAATTTTCTTTACATTGTACAGTAACCTTTTTTGTTTTTGTTTTGTTTTTATTTTGTTTACACAAATATAAAGAATATTTTCATTTTTAATTATTCATTCTACTATATGTTACATTGTATATATACTACAGCGTTTTTTAGTTTTATTGAGTACATCACAAATAACAATTTATTTCATACATGTGTAAATATATGAAAAAATAGATATAGTAATTGTTAATATGAAATAAAGTATTTAAAAAGTATGTGTCAACCTATATATCTTTATTTTGAATTGGGTTTACAAAAGGACTAAAAAATATATAGAGTGTGTTTGCTAAACTATTGACCATTTATTATACTATTATTATTATTTAAGCCAAACTACCTTCCTTGGCAAGATAAGGTAAAATCTTGTCACATTCAATATGGTGTTCGGTAAGAGTTTCGCAGATAGATTTCTTGATCTTGGGCTTAAGATTTTTGGCAACAGGAGGGTTAACCTTCAATTGGGTGAGAGCTTTACCAACGAGAGACTTGACTTGATCATAAGACATTCCACTCTTAGCAAGAATTTCAGTTTTGGTCTTGTCACCAGAAGCAGAGGATTCCTTATCAACACGCTTGTTGAGAGAAGCAGAGTTAACTTGTTGATCACCAGGAAGATTTTTAACCAAATCAGTGACACTTTCTTGAACAGAGTTAACATTAACAGTTTTACCCTTGTCATTAAGCTTATCAGTAGCCTTGGAAACCAAAGTAGTAAGTGCATCCAATTCAATGATACGATCGTTAATCTTAACAGGGGGAGGAACATCATTCTTCTTATCCTTCTTCTCAGGGAAATTCAATCCATCCAATTGAGTCAAATCGCAGAGTTTGACATCCTTATCAACAATTTGAGTGATACATTGGTTAAGTTGAGCGGTAGTGAGAGAAATAGGAGCAGGAGCAGTGGAGTTGTTGCCAGGAGTAGGAAGAACTTGTTTAGCATCTTGGTCTTGAGCAGCAGGAGCAGCTTGTACTGTAGCAATAGCCAAAAGGGCAGCAATGGCGGCGGATAAGGTAATGAAACGCATTTTAGAGATTGATTAAAAAGTTCTTGTAGAAAAGAAGAGAATAGGTCGTTGTAGTTGTGTATTGAATGAAGAAGTATTTCTAACCAGTTCAACCTCGCCTTTTTATATTCTTTTTTTTTTTTATTTTGTTGTTGTTCTCTATGAAAATGTCTTTAAATTTGCCAAGATTTTTCTTTCAAATTTCAAAATTACTCAATATGTTCTACGTAGGTACTCTTCTTGTATTAATAGTAAGACTGTTTTAGCGCGGAGTACCATCACTCTTAAAGAAGTGAGTACGTATCCTAATATTAGAGATCTGATACCTCTTATTATCGGTCCATCCCGTCTTTAAATCAAGAGAGTATTTTTTTTACGTATATGAGTATGAGTGTAAGTAGAACACACGTTGTATTGATGATCATCTACTTATTATCGTTGATATATACCGTCTTTAAAAACGGAAAACGTCCATTTTTTTCTCGTACGTACACTTATATGGAGGAATAAAAGAGTATAATTAAATTTATTTTTATTTTTATTTTTTTTGGCTAGTCTATCGATGAACAGAGCTTCATTAAATAAGTATGTAAAAAAAGATAAAAACGAACGCTACATATTACAATATCTTCCTTCATATCATATTTAATTTTTATTATTACCATTTGAGACATTCTCAAATATATTAGAAAATACATAAGACAGTGTTGCTTCATAGATGGATAATGAATTGGTACTGTAATGTCTGTTGCTGTACTTTTTTTTTGCCGACTATACCACCAAAAGTCTAATAATAGTTTTTACGAGGATATTTTTAATATGAAAATAAAACAAAATGACTGATAGCAACGGTAAGTGTTTATAAAAAAAAAGCGCTAGGTTTATAATAGTTTAGTAGATATACAAAAAAAAATATCAATTGAGCTTTACCGTACGTAACTACAACACTCACTATGTTTATTTTTAATATTGATCCACCTCCGCTCTATAGGCACATGGATGCAAAAAAATGTATAATATGTAAATAGAATGATTTGCTTTTGCTTTTAAAATTGGCACGGCTTTGTAATATATAATAACAATATGGTTATTAACAAAGATTTTAGATCAAAAGCAGTAAAAAAAAAACTATGATCAATTACGGCTGTGTAATTGTGTCTAACTGAGTAATTAATATGATTTTATACCGTGGTTCAGCCATCAAAATAATGATAAAAAAAGTGATACGTTTATCAATCTGTACATTTTATCGAACATTTGATATTTCTTTTTTTAGTTCATTTGCTACCGTTGTTGAACATGTGGTGCATTAATTCTTCCCCCATTACATCCTGATTTTTAATATGGGAGGATTTGCCAAGCTTTAAAAACAAAGCGGATCGGCTTTGAGCGAGTCGTGAATAAATGATTTAAAATTCGCTTTTGATTATAGAACAGGATTTTCACTAATGGTTGGGGCACCTTGATTTTCAATTTGGTGTGACATCAATTTCCGTTTGTGCCTTGGGGAGACTAATTTTTTTAAAAAACTTATGGAACAATTATTTATATCTCGCGGAATGTCGCTTACAACATAATTGATAGTTGATACGTAGCTGATAGTAATATCAGAAACAATATTAACAACTATATAGATACATGTCATTTCACTCTCAGTGGTTCCTTGGCTGATAGTCCTTTCCCAATTATCTGTAGGAGTCTCGAATATATCTCAACACAATATCATCATGCACAATCACAATTCTTCCAGAAGTTACCCGCCTCATCAATTGATTTAAAAGTATTTCTCATCTTATTACAATTTCAAAGAATGCATAAGATACCAATAGTGGATATAAAAAAAAACCTATGTTTGTATAATATAAGACAGTTTATGAACCCAGATCTAATAATCTCTACTACAGTATAAAGATATTCTTTATATGTCCATCAAAAAGTAGCACGAGAAGTAGTACGTATCATATTTTACATATCGAACACCAATCTATAACCTGATTGGAACAGGTACTTGAGGCGGTACACATTGTTAAAAAACAACTTTCAAATTTATTTTTGTGTGGAGACAAATTGTACTAAAAAAATACCAGTACTTCACTCGATTGGTGATCACTTAATCGTGACATCTCACCGTGAATGTAACTATTCTTATCCCGTTGTCTTTGGTACTGACATTGGTTCTTTCTTACATTTCTGTCCTGCAAGTGTACCTTTGCATAAATAATATATTTTAACATATCATGACATTAAAAAATAAACAATACTTTGAGTAATTTTTCTTTCTGCTCTAGTAGTATAATGATAATGAATTAACGCATCTAACTTATTGAAATTATATCACAAATTTAAAATAATCATATCGTCGCTATATATATATATATATATATATATATATTCTATAGACTAATTATAATAACAGATGAATCTACTTAAAAATAATAAATACTTTGAAAATTGACCATTGGATTAATATATTCTCTTGCACAAAAAAAGACAAAAATAATAACTATTAGGAAAAGAATAAAGATGAATCGATATTTAAGAATATAAATAAGAATATTGATATTGATATTGATATTGAATAGTTTATTTTTCTTGATTTTTACGTATTAATCATGATGATGTTGGACAATTCTTTGTCCACTTTTCTTTGGCAAATTTAATCCACATGGTATCTGTTTTAATTTGTGAATCGCCATATGCTAATTCAATTTTAACTTGTTTTCCAAGCAGCAAATCTGTTGCATTCTTTATATATTTAGCACTATAGTCAGTGAATACAATATCTACCGTTGGGCTATCTGGAATTTTGGAACCAATGAAATGAGGAAGTTCATAGTTAAGTCGAGGTATATGTTTCGTATCATCACCTATTTACAAACATTTTTTTTTGTAAAT
Organism: Circinella minor; assembly: GCA_016758965.1. NCBI lineage: Eukaryota > Fungi > Mucoromycota > Mucoromycetes > Mucorales > Lichtheimiaceae > Circinella > Circinella minor. Next base: position 54,974 of record JAEPRB010000229.1, read on the forward strand.
CATTATAAGAACTTGGTTTATATTATAGCAAAAGTAAACTAAAGCATCGCTATTTTCATTGTAATCCAATGTATACTAATACTTTACCATCAGTACCAAGGTCATCAACCGTGCTGTGACCAGGAGTTTGTATTACTCTGCTGTCAACAAAACTTTGTAGAGACTCTTGGTCATCACAAGAGAATGGATTATTATTATCAATAGAATAGTAAAATCTTTTTTTATGTCCATCACCAAAATCCGCTTTATTTGCTTCTTCAAGAATTTTGGGTGCCAAGTCAGCTGGAACATTTGCAATATATTGCATGCTGTTTATAAACGGAGATACTTGTTCTACATTATCCAATGTAAAATAGCCTTTATAAATATCAAAACGAGTGGTTCCAGTATCAAAAATAAAGTAGGGTGGAACCTGTTTATTATGATCCGTTACTGCTAGCGGCAATACCTCTAATATAAAACAGAACACATTTATTTTTTTGTTAAAGATATCTTGACAACAAGATTGGTAGTATATAACAGCATAATTGATTCAGTTGATACTTACCGTCTATGGTCAACTTATATATACTTGCAGAATCATTAACTGGAACGTCATTTCGATAATACGTTTGCGGTGCACAACCAATGGCTTTTGAAATACCAAGTTTATCTCTCCATTCTGTGATATTCTTTGTAATGTCTTCACCAAGAGGAGTGTCAAAATTGGATACATCGCCATTGTCGATTGAATGAAAGATATACGAAGCACGATTTTGATCCAAGTAGCGTCGTTTAAAAATAAGGCTTGGAGGTGGATTCGAAGAGTATTCATTCTCAATTTTTCGTTGATTAATTAACTTTTTATGGTTATTTTGTTTTTGGACTCCTTGTATCGAAAAAAACCCTACAGTCTCCATGAATCTTCCAGAAGCGATGCCAGCTGACCATTCATCATATAATGCAAAATCACGAATGTGTAAATGACCACCAAGTACAGCAATAGGTTTATATGGGTAATGTTCCCGAATTGCTTTACGTACAACATTCAAATCAGGCAGTCGAAGACCTGCATGGCCTATAAGTACCTATAAAAGAGGGCATCAATACATATCATTTTTTTTTTGCTTGTGGCTATTTTTCTAGGCTCTGATAAAATACAATCAAGATGAGAATTAATAAGGAATAAATTATGTAAATAAAAATTGTGGACTTACAACTACATCTGGATTATGGGATGATAATGCTTCTTTAAACCATGGTCGTTGAATTTCATCTTCTGCTTTTTGCACGACCGACATATTTCCATTACCTTTAAAGTCAAATAAAAATCCAAAGGCTAGTACACTTGTACCGAATTCGCCTTCAAAGTAGGTATATTTCTCACTAATGTATATGCATACATATATGACACTTAATACATTATGCACATACAAATACCAAAAAACCAAGTTGGCTAAATTTCGATTGAAAATAAGATAACTATAATATATATATCCTCTTACCCAAAAGGTATAGTTTTACCAGTGTGTAGATCTTTAAAATATACGTTCGATGCAAGATAACGCTTATTCCAATGCGGCACATAATCACGGTAAGTATGTTCAATCACATCATTCACTGATCGTTATATAAAAATAGCATTCAAGTAAGTATATATGCATAATGTAACCGGAGATAGTAAAAAAAAAGGGGAGCATCTCGTGACTTACCATAAAGTTCATGATTTCCTAATAAACGTTATGCATAACAAATAAATAAATAAAAAGCGCCGTCAATTTATATTACCATCAAATACAGTCTAAAAAACTAATACATTACCAACAGTAAGTAAATCATAAGGAATATGAGTCAAAATAGGTTGACTTATTCTACCATGAGGGGTGGTTACATCACTTAATCCGTTACCTAAGAAGCCAAAAAAAAATTGTCAATTTCATCATAACAGCCACTTTATGGCAAGTGTGAAAATTGAGAGCATATTCACCGTCATGTGTATCTCCCGTATCAACCACGAAAAGATCCTTTTTTAACAAGCGTGCTTTCTCTTTCATACGGATCTACAATAAAAAAAGATGATGATGATGATGATTTTTTTAATATTTTGAATACGATTACGTATCTGGTTTAAAACCTACAATAAATGAATAAAGGTCTCCGAGATCACCATTGTATGAGCCTTCATGTGTATGACCCTGATAAAAGGAAAGCGAATGTTAGTACACAAATGCATATGTTTAACATAAAGGATATCAGACTTTTTCTATCAAACCTCAAGCCACCCTAAATTTGTACAAAGTATAGTTTTTATATGTAAGTCGTTTTTCTGAAAAAGAATATGTAAACCATTCTATCAGACTAATCAAAATAATTGAAATTGTTTGTTACCATGGATATCGGTTGTATGAATAAAATTTAAATCACCCCATTCTAGTGGGTTCAAGTCTAGTTTTGGTGTTGGTGGAGCATCTGGTTGTTCACGCTTTGTCAAAGAAGATGATAGTGGAAAAGAATAAACATGAGCAAAAAATAGCGTTAAAAACGCCAAATAGATGACCATTGATAGGATAAAGAAATGAGAAGAGGAAAAAAAAAGATAGATAAAAGAAAAGCGGTGAGAAAATACATTACTTCCTCCGCAACATTTACACAGCATTCAGCGTGGCACTAAACTGAGCATGAAAAAGAGAGATCAGCCTTAATAAGTATATATTTAACCCACTTTTTTTTCTTACCTCTCCTTTTTTTTTATCGAACTTGACAACACTTTTATATTAGAAGAAAATGAGTACAAGTCCAATTCCAAGTAATAATATGAAACCTTCTTATGATGATAATGTAGAGTAATTTCATCTAAAGTGTATACAATTTCCCAATTCTTCGAAAAAGACATTAACTCGATAACTATTATTTTATTTTCTTGGCATCACTTGAAAAAAAAATAGATTTTATTAGAACCTTATCAATACTTATGTGATCATCCAGGGAAAGATATTCGTGCAAAGTTAATTGCAGCTTTCGATGCTTGGCTTCAAGTTCCTCCCGAGAAACTTGAAGCAATTACTAAAGTTGTTCAAATGCTTCATACAGCAAGTTTGATGTAAGACATACTTTTTTTTTCGAGATTTTTTTTTTTTCATTTAGATTTTCTCTTTTAACATTGACAACTCTCGATTTCCAAAAAAAAAAAAAAAAAGGATCGACGATGTACAAGATGACTCTGAACTTAGACGAGCTGTTCCTGTTGCACATCATATTTTTGGAATTCCTCAAACTATCAATTCTGCCAACTATGTTTATTTCATGGCTTTACAAGAACTTTTAAAATTTAAAAACCCAAATATGGTGACAATATATACCGAAGAATTATTGAATTTACATCGTGGACAAGGAACAGAATTGTTTTGGCGTGATTCACTTACGTGTCCTACAGAAGAAGAGTATGTTGATATGGTAAACAATAGTAAGTTATCTGGAGTTTGATTTTAATATGAATTGAGGTTGAATGATAAATTAATTAAAACTAACACAACCTTGGGGGAATATATTTATATTAGAAACAAGTGGACTACTCAGATTAGCCGTTCGATTGATGCAAGAAGCAAGCAGTAGTACAGTGTAAGAATCTTTTATTGTATTTGGAATAGTAGAAAAAATAATAATATTCATGCGTCTCTTAACATTTTTTTTTTCGTTATTTCAGTGATTACACCTATTTGGTCAATATCATTGGCATTCATTTTCAAGTCCGCGATGATTATATGAATCTACAATCAGATACGGTAAGCAAATGTGATTTTTTTCTTGTGTAAGAAAGTATTAAAGTAATAGCTAATTTGATTGTTAATGGATTAAATTTAGTATTCAAAAAATAAAGGATTCTGTGAAGACCTTACAGAAGGTAAATTCTCCTTTCCTGTAATTCATGCCATTCGAGCCGATCCAACCAATCGTCAATTGCTTAATATTGTTAGTCAAAAGCCAACAGCAGTTGAAGTAAAACAATATGCTTTGGAAATCATTCAACGAACAAAAACATTTGAATACGTAAAAGAGTTTTTAAGAAAAAAAGAAGAAGAAGCACGTAGAGAAATCGAGTCATTAGGAGGAAATGCTTTATTAGAACGAGTGATGGATTCATTATCTATAAAATAGCACATCTTATATCCAATTTCTCATTTTTTGATCACAAAATATTCCCGCCCCCATCTTTCCTCTGCTACTACTAACTACTACTTTTACTATAACTACCCTATTATGGCTTATTGAAAGAAGCACCATTCAATAGTAATACTAATAATACTAATAACAAGGACACCCTATATTATGTCAACCGTGTGTGACACTTTGAGAGAGAACTTTATATCAGACTAAAAAAGTAACACAGAATTTTTTTTTACTTTATGAATGATTTGAAATATGAACTTGCTTCTTTATACTGCTCAAGACAATACTATTTAATTTATTTGTTTTATAACAACATTACGTAGTAGCTGCTTCATTTTTTTCTTTATTTCAATTTCAAAGTACAGCAGCAATGGTACATTAAAACAAAAGTTAATATCATGTATATAAAGGTTTTTTCAGTAAGCACACAGAGGTTCTGTTTCCAGACGTAGAGTAAACCTGTACTATTAGTATGCTATCAAAAAGGAGTATATTATGTATTATGTACTATTATTATTCCAAAAGCTGTTGCCACACATTGCCAATAAATGTCTGTGGTAGTAGTGGATCTCAGTCAGAACTCTGATAAATTGGTAACCATGCATACGAGAATAATATTCAAGCTAAAATTTTCTCCCGTTCAATGGAAAACCAAACTTATCATTCTCAGCATATATTATTTAATAGAGGATGTATAAAGAATGATTTCTAGCATTTTCATTTCATTCTGTTTTTTTTTCTGCTACTACTAAAAACATAACTGCTACCCTCTCTTTTTTATTTATCCTGCAGGATGGTTCATTGGAAATCAATTGTTTCTTCTGTAACCATTATTACTACCCTTGTATCTGCAAAATCATCATCTTTAAGCAAACGTGCAATTGAAACTGCGTGTCCTCCTTTTGATGTTACATGGACTACTGGCTTGGTAAAATAATGAAATAGAACATTTACTTCAACTCTTCATAACCTAACATTGGGCTTTATTTATTATTATGTGTAATATATATTAGATCGCTACATTCCAAGCTCTTTTCTTGAATGAATTCAACGCTGTACGTTATCAATCTATAAAACTCTAAAAAGTATATGTGTTCAAAGTGTCTGTTTCTGTTCAGAATATATGAGCCCAAATAATATTATATACTAAATAACATATTTTCTTTAATGTCCTTTTTTTTTTAATTTGAATTATAACAACAGACAAGTGATGGGAGTGTTGAATGTGTAACACCAAGATCTGAAATAGAAGGCCCTTTGATTGTTGGGGGCTGTTTAAGGGCAGAAAATTATGACTTTAACACACTTGGAGGCGTCGATTGTTCTTCAGGATCTGAACCTGAGATTAGTGACCATGGTCTTGTTGTATTTGGTGACACAGAAGTATTTAACATCGCTGTCAATGGACACGGAGCCTTAAGAGGTGGTAGTAGTGATACTTCTGCCATTCAAAAATTGACATCTGGTTGTCAAGTGCAAACATTCTCTGAGTATTGGGGTGATACTACAATATCTGATGCAGAAGATGCAGCACTTCGTGCATCAGTAATTTTTTCAAATTATCTACCTAACTACGTCATGGATAGTAGAGGCACAGTGACTAAGATGCGTGATACTACTCGTGATGAATTTGCCGTTTTTACATTCGACCCTTGTGATTCTTCAACAGTATTTTGTGTACCTCCTTTAAGTTCTTTGCATTACTCTGATGCTAGTGGCTTTCTCTATAATGATGATTCTACTTTCAACGGTCTTCAAGGCGATCTACCTCCTGAAGGCGTCACTGTGGTGTTCAATATTCCTATTCTACATGGAACCGATTTGACGATCTTGAACAATAAGATTGCTAAAAGTGTCACTTCTCCTTGTCATACAATTTTTAATATTTACCCTGTGGATATGGCAGGAAATTATCATTTCTCCGATGGTATTGTATTTTACCGCGATTTTGCAGGCATCATGCCTGGTTTCATTCTGGCACCACGAGGTAAAATATAAAGAGAGCTATAAATAACATCACCAGGCAGTCAATGTACCGTATTTAACAATATGTATATATGTATGTGTAATAGTTTCGATTGTCGATAGTGCAAACGGATATTTCCAAGGTCAAATTGTTGGAAATAGTTATCAATGGGCATCGGATAGTCCAGGAGCCAATATTCGACGTTTTGATCAATGTAACCATTTCCAAGGATGTTTGCCATATAAAGAACAAAGTATATGAATTGACGAAAACTTTATTATTATTGTAATTATATAAATTCTATTGTGTATTAATTTACTATTGTATATTATATTATATTATAGCTCCTCAACTTTATCCTTTTACGGTATATGTAAGAGAGCCTACAAAGACGGTGCTTACTGGTGCAACAGTAACTATCTCACCACATAAAAAAGAAAAACACCATGATAAGGTGAAAGAATGGGGAAAAAAGAAATATTCTGAATGGGACCACAAGAAGGAAGATTATGACAACTGGGATACCGGTAAATATGGTTGGAGTGAAAAGGGTGGAGGATATAATAGGGATTGGAAAGAGGATAAAAAATGGTAGCCTTTTTTTTAGTACGTAGTCGAAGCTAGAGTAATATCATCATAGTATAGTCCATTCTCTTTGTCAAAAAATAATTTATATCTCCATGATACCTTTCTATTCATTTTAATTAATATAATAATAATACATAAAACTTCGTCATACACCATACCAAATCCCTAAAAATATTTGTTCATTATTTTAGGTTTTTATTTTTTGAGCACCCTTGTTCAGTAATTGCTTTAGTTTCTTTCTTTAGTATTGAAGTATTTACTCTATTATGTTAAGGTTTGTATATTTTAATCAAGACTTAAAACTTAGTTAAGTTAGAGTCAGGAATAAAATATTTTTTCAAAAAAATGTAAGTAGGTTGGTCATTAAAGTATAGTTTATTTTAGATAGTTTCGTTTATTTTTTTTGTGTAGAAGAAAATTTATTTCCCCAAAAGTAAGAATGTTATGAAAAATTAAACGATACATTGATCAAGTAAATAAAAAAAAATTGATCAAGCTAGTAAAGGAGATAATGTAGGAAATTTATATAACTAGGAACACAGGCTGAGTGCGTATTACTGTTCCAAATGAATTTTGCATAGGTGAAAGACAAATTGTCAATAAGCGGACCCAATTTGGAACAAAGTGGTGGCAAATTTTAGAAGTTTATTAGTATCACTCATCATTATAAATAGATCATGAGATTAATTATTGGCACATATAATCACTCCCTTTTGACTTAGAAGTAATTACTTTATTAGGACTTTATAGACCATTGTTGTTTAGAGGATGTTGTACTAAAGGGTGAGAAGATGACGAGTGAATCGGTTTTTGTTTATTCTGGCATTTCTTAATCTTTAGGTTTGGTCCCACCTGTGCGACGTAGGCGTCGAGTAAGCAAACTTGGTCTTACTAAACTAGAAGATTTATATGTTGAAACCAAGTCCATCATAGTGTTATTTTCTATGGCAGTCGAACACCATTAGACGTACTATTGTTGTCATATATTCTTTTGGGGTTGTTGACAAGGATGTACTTCTCCTTTTCCATACTGTTGCTGGAGCAGAAGCTGCATTGGAGCCTGATTCCTTATGGGAATTACAGCCATACAGGTACGAGGTTTTTTTTTCATATTTTGAGAATGTCAGGACATTCGGCTATAATATGATTGGGTTGATGGCAATAAAAACAATGTTTTTTCATTCCACGCCAAGTATGATAGCAAGAATACATATTTCGTCGACCCAAAAGGGAAATTAAATGTTTTAAAGGTTAAAGATGACCCAGCTGAGATTTCGATGATAGCATACGCCTTTGTCATAAAACAAGGTAGTGAGCGGGTAAAAAAAAAAAAGAAGATATGCAAGACTTTACCAAATACAGCTAACCGATTTTGCAAAAGGGGGAGTTGCTTGAAATTGACCTATACACCTCATGTTCGGCACGCAAAGTGGGCATTCCAATGATTGTTTTTTGATTATAGGATAGACCAAGAGTACATACCCATGTGCACGTTTCAGCATTGTCCAAAGCAATAATAACACCATTGTATTTTTTTAGTATAGGTATATGATCGACAGCAGCTTGAAATTAATTTTTCAAAGCGACCACAAATTCCTGAGGTTGGTGTCCAATATCTCTAAAGTAAAAAAAAAGCACTATGTTCTTCGTTCGAACAAATCCATTGACGCGCACCTGTCGTTTGGAACGTTCATTTGCTTTGACCTGTTTATTCTCAAAAACGATTTGTTGTTTCTCTCTAATTACTTTGGTGTATGAACGGAAAGTTACCCAGTGTTGTGTTGGTGTTAAAGTATCAGACTTTGATTGTCCAGTATTAGCTATTATTGGTTTTTTCCAATCGATTTGCGCCCCGAGATTTTTTTTTTGCGTGTCCTTATTTTTTTTTTGCGTACATTTTTTTAATTTTTTGCGTATAATTTTTTTTTTTTGCGCATTGAATTTCCAAGTTTGCGTATATAAGCGCTAGAATTGTTGAGTCTGCAAAGTAGGTTAATGTGGAGGACTGTGAGAACTGGATCAGGCACTCTGCTTCATTTTTTGATAGGTGTTTGGCTCTTGAG